>PNEQ01086947.1:32000-44436 GCA_003012365.1 Medauroidea extradentata | reverse complement strand
ATAATATTCTTTAGACTTCATGATTCTTTTAATATGCTATGCCTCGTTTCCATTATTTGAATGTTGGCAGGTAAACATGGGTAGGGAAGGAGCGGGTTTTGCTTACATATTCCCAGTGAGTTTGGTTAGTTAACATGTAGGTTTTCTGTGGAGTTCAGTTTCCCTTACTTATGCTATCTATAGCTGCAAGTCACCCTTCACCCTCGCTTAAGAGTGCGTGGTGGATAAATAAACGCTGAAATCATCAATAGATTTCTACGCTTTTTTCGAAGCCAATATGGATAAAATACTCAATGACAATCCTAGATAATGGTATTTTCCAGATTAATGAGTAAATATTTATCCAGAATTACTAATTCGTTACGCGCGATCTCTTGCGCCGCAGTTAAATGCACGAGGTTCCGGCGTCAGAGATTGTGCCTCAGAAGTTCGCAACACTGGAAACAATTTAGTTTAAAACGTTGGCTAAAACTATTCTCTAGGATTGCTATTGTTTAATTTTCGCAAATTGGCTTCAAGAAACCTACAGTTGTAGATTAAGGCTTTTAGCATTGAATTATGTACCACGCCCTCTTAAGACCTAGATGTTTAAGTGCTGACCAAAATGTCTTCAATCGTCGTTCAATTAGAAATAAATTATTGCACGTAGAATATTGTATGTATAAAGGATGAGTCGGGAGGAAATGTACATGCTTTGAGGGGTGATAGTACTGGTGATTCTGAACAAAATGTTTCTAATAAACATTTGCCCATTTCTTAACAGTTTCAGAGAAACCGAATGAAAACAACAAGGAACGGGAAATGTGCAGGTGAAGGTAAATCACGATACTGTTATCTTATGTTTTGTTTAATTTTGTACATTTCCTCACAAAACATGTTCAAACACTCCACCACCAACTTCAATGCATTTTGCTGCTCTGATAGACAGGTGCTGTGTTGTTGATCTGAGCTCAATAGTACATTGCTTTACTCGAGCACAAACATGGTAAATACGAGCGGGAAGTTCCTCTCTTGTGTCCACCCTGCGCGTGTAGACTTTGCTTTTAAGCAAACCCCACACACAGTAATCCAATGGGGTAAGAACAGGTGACCTCGGTGGCCAAGCATTGACTCCATGGCGACCGATCCAACGCCCAGAATAAGTTTCGCTGAGGTACTGTGTCACTGGCCGTACAGAATGTGCAGGAGCTCCGTCTTGCTGAAAGTACATACGAGCTCTTGTTGCCAAAGGAATATCCTCCAAGTATTCTGGTAACACGTTTTGAAGAAAATCAAGATACCGTACTCCAGTATTATCTCAAACTACTGGACCGATGAGTTGGTCATCAATAATACCGCACCACACATTGTTAACTGAGAAACGTCGTTGAAAATTCCTTTCTACAGTAGGGTGTAGATTTTCGTCTGCCCATACGTGAGAGTTACATGTGTTGTTGATTCTGTTGCGGGTAAATGTTGACACATCAGTGAATAGAATACGTGGAATTAATCGATCATTGGCAATGATTCATTGACAGAAGTCTTGCCGGTGGACATAATATCCTTCATGCAGATGTTGTACACTCTGCCGATGATATGAATACAGACCCTGCTCTTGTTTCTGGAATATGAAGTTGAGCAGCAATTCGTCTCGAGCTAGTTGTTGGGCTGCGTTCTAGTACCTGAAGAATGTTCTCAACTTCATTAAGAGCCTGTTGTACGGGATGTTCGGATACAACATTTACGCTGGGAAGTGTACCACGGTGACGCAGTCCTGCAAACACCCTGCTAAACACCCTGCTATCTGGAACTCTGCGATTAGGAAATCGTCGTTCGTACTCACGAACAGCGGCTCTGGAATTCCCATTGGAGAAACCGTAGACAAACACCATGTCAGCATACTCTGCATGTGTGAATACCTGTGGCATTTTTGACTGTACTGAACTGTATTCACTGTACACGTAACAACACTGTAGTTCCCAATACTAGGGCAAGCACTGTAGGACTGAGACTGAGGTAAAAAGCTGCACCATCCTTAGAGTGCCATCGTGTGGAAATGTATAAAATTACACGCTTCATAAGATAACAGTAGTGTGATCCTGCACTTGTCCCGTTCCTTGTTGTTTTCATTTGGTTTCTCTGATACGGTTAAGAAAAGGGCATATGTTTATTAGAAACATTTTGTTCAGAGTCACCAGAACTATCACCCCTCAAAGCATGTACCTTTCCTCCCGACTCATCCAGTATTTCCAACATATGTACAATATTAACGAGATTTTTTTCTTAACAGACGAGCCGGTATTGTTTACCTAATATATTTGGGACCTATAACGGTTTTGTTTACCTAATATATTTGGGACCTATAACGTTTTGTTTACTTAATTTATTAGGGACCTATAACAGTTTTGTTTACCTAATATATTAGGAATCTATGACAGTTTTGTTTACCTAATATATTTGGGACGTATAACGGTTTTGTTTACCTAATATATTTGGGACCTCTAATTGTTTTGTTAACCTAGTGTGTTTGGGACCTATAATGGTTTTATTTACGAAATATATTTGGGACCTATAAAGGTTGTGTTTACCTAATATATTTAGGACCTATAACGGTTTTGTTTACCTAATATATTTGGGACCTATAACGGTTTTGTTTACCTAATAGCCTATACTTAGTACCTATAACGGTTTTGTTTACATGATATATTTTGGACTTATAAATAAGGGGAAAGTATGGTTTATTGGTGAATTCTGGATTCGTAATGAAAATTTTACATACATAAACGTTTACTTTTTCACGTTTTGTTGTTTAGTACAACCTTTCAGATTTATCAAATTTTTAAAGGTTTTTATTTATTTCAATTGTGAAAATAAATTTTTTTACTATGTTGAATTTCTGATGTACCATGTAACGTTTTACTGTCTTTGAATTCAATCCAATCTCATTACCTCGTTGATTCACCATTATGTTTATTTTTTTAATTTGGAGGTAACCAGGACACTCAGCACTAATGCTTGTGAAAGTTTCGTCTTTTTCATGCTGGAATCACAATAGCACGACGCGAATAAAATAATGTCATTTCCCCCAAATAAAAATCATTAGGGCCCCATAGTTTTTGCATTATCACTCATCAAAGTCACAAACGTGTCGCGGTGTAGCAAAAAAAAAGTAACTAACTTACGAAATCAAAATTACAGAAACTGAAAGTCAGTGTATCAATGCATATTATGACGTGTTTGACAGCAGTTAGTTTTAAAACAATTCAATAACAGCCACAACTCAAAGTTATACAAAAATTTACTCATTTTTATCAGCTGAAAATAAAATTAAAAAATGTATTACGTTGTAATATCGTAGGTGGGTTTTGAAGTAGCTCATAAATTTAAGTACCATATAAATTATCTTGTTTCTGCAACATAATTACTTTTTTTATTTGAGCCACACCAGAACGGCCATTTTGGGATTTTGATGAGTGATTTTGAAAAAAACAATGGGGCCTAATTTTTTTAATTTAAGGAAATGATATGTCATCTGATGTGTAAAAGTTGAACAGTGTTTGGTCCAAATATAAAATTACGAAATTTTACGGGTCCAACGTCCTAAAAGAAACCTCGCCACTGATTGGTTGACATATTTCGTTATTCATGTCGTGGCATTCGCGTCGCGTCTATCGCGCCATTGTAACAGTCTTACAGTCAGTCAATGGTAGCGTATACACAGCTTCAACGCTTACTGAGCCACATCGAAAATAATTTAACATGTAAAACTCTATGCTTGCTTCCGCCGTGGCTCTGAGGTAGGCAGCGCCCTTAAGTTGGCCGGCTGGGTGAAGGTGTATTGCGCGTTCTAGGCTTAGAAGTGCGGAAGCGCGTAAGGAGGACACAGTACACACATCATACCTCACAGTAGCCTCTAAGCGCAAATAACTGAACTGTAGTGCAGTATCCTCGCAGACAAATCGCCTCTGTGGAACATTCCGTGGTCACCCTGTCATTTTATTGGTTAATATTGAAAATAAAGGGGAATTGTACATGCCTATACATTTAAAAAGATTCTGCACATAGATTTGAATACCTGAAAAGGGCCGCAAACATTTCCGTGTTCGCTATTTTCGACAGCGCGGAAATTAACTTTCGGGATAAATGGAGGAGCTGAAAAGGGTCTACACACGTGTGTAATGTTCTTGATTTCTACTCCTAAGCTGACGTTATTGCAGCACGCTCAATAGTTTTAAAATAATTTGGTAATGACCGAAACTCTGCACGCCTTGAGGCGTTAGTGAGTCTGGTTAAATCCCATAAACATTCGGGAAATTCCATTTATTTTTTGTATAAAAATATTGATTATGTATACATATCACTGATACTATAAAGATAGTAGGCTAAGAGAAAATTAAAGAGGAACAGTTCGTCTTTAAAATGATGCCCATGCATAAACGGTAGAATTCCTCGCTTGCCAGTACGCAACCAACAGCACGTGGAGGCCATAATAGTCGCAGTTGATACAGGCGGTGTAGCAATAATTCCCACGTTTGGAACATTTGTGCTTGTGTTACGAGGGGACGGTTTTCACCGTTTCATACAATTGACGAACAAGCGGTTTTGCCGAGTTCCTATGATAATAGAACTACCCGCTTAAAGCATTTACGAAAAGTCACTTCGCCGGACCGTGTAGAGTAAAATTATCACATGTGTCTTGTAAATTTGATCCTAGTAAAATTTACTTGTAGTTTAAATGTGAGCCAAGCAAATTGCTTTCGTAACTAACCTCCAGTGGTTGAGCATCCTGGTATCATGCTGTTACCAACGCACGTGGTTAACCCTAGCAGATTATTTTTCGATAATGCCTTAAAGTTATTTACTATGTTTATGCGAATATAGTACCTTTTTTTTTAATCCTTAAAGTTTTTTACTATGCTGTCAAACTTTTTAAAAACATTTTATATAGTTTTTGTCTAGTTATTAACTTAAATTATTTATTTTTAAGTTGATACCTATCCCAAAATTGTACAATTTTTGTTTTGAAACATATTTGCCTCCAGAGGAAAAAAAATTTTCAACACATGTATGAAGGTTTCACGATATCTGCTCCCTTTTATGAATTAAAAAATAATATTTCTTTAACTAGGGACTTACGTCAGAGAAGGCGAAAATTTTGTAGTTGAGATTACCATCAATACGAATTTAAGAGCGCTCTGCACCTAAAAATTCGTAATTTTATAAATGTATCGAACACTACCCAACTCTTACACGTTACAATAATAGCAAATTCGCACAAATAAAATGTTTACGTATAAGCGCGTGTCAAAATAGCTATTTGTCTGTTTTCGCTACTTACCCAAATTAAAAACTATTCAAATGATATGAATCCAATAATTTTGAGTGAAAGTAAATCTTCAGAATGACACATTTCTTGTTTCACATAATATTTTTTTTTTTAAATACAGTCAAAGATATGCAAACATTTAGGTGTTTTCAAGATTTTTTTAAAGAGGAATAATTGTTACGTGGAAATACAAAGTTGTAATTCTGTATCTAAATACAATTAAATTTTCTCTAAATTATTTCATTCGTATCTTTCGAATGGTGTATACTTTTCTGTAAGGAGTACGATATGGTCTTAAGCTAAAGAAACTATGTATATTTTAGTGTAATATTAAAATAATAAAGGAATTTTTTAACAAATTAAAAAAAATTAAAAATAATGAACGGCTTTTTAATTCAATAAAGAAGATTTTCAAGAAACTGATGCACAGAACTGACCCTCAATCGGTGACCATTAACTATACGGGTCATCTCCCTGCTTTGAGACGTCACTGGGTCGCGTTTGTTTCATGCTGATTTCTGAAAATTTGGGGGAGGGGGTGTATTGAGACGTCATTGGGTCGCGTTTGTTTCGTGCTGATTTCTGAAAATTTGGGAGTGGGGGTGTGCCGGAATTTAAAAAAATAAAAATTGTGTACAATTGTTTTTTTTTTTTTTTTTTAAGTTTTTTCTGATATTAAAGTTTTTTAAATTTTAATTTTTTTTCTATTTTTGTGGATTTTTTGGGTTTTTCCCTGTCTTTCTGTTTTTTCGGGGATTTTCCGCATTTTCGGAAGTTAAAGGCCTAAAATGTCAAATTACGAATGTCAGAGTCGGCCATGACCTAAACCGAGGTTTAAATTGAAAAAAAAAAGTACTTTTGTTTAGCGCAGGTCCAGGACTATCACGCAAAATAATCTCAGTAGTGTCTTTATAACAAGGTCGGTTAAACACTTAAGGTTGTATTGTTTAAAGCTGTTAGGCAGAAAAATTCCCGTAAGTTTATATTTGTGCCAAATAAGTATTCATTAGTGTACATATCGTCTGATAACATATAATTTTGTGTGAAATATTTTATCAATCTTTTAACTTGCAATAAGAACTTTTAAAATTTGTTGTACTTTAAATTCGACCACGACCTCTAGAACTCCGCTGCCTCTCATTCACTACCTCGCTACCCGCTGATTCCCCCGCCGACCACCACACATGTACCGTCAAACAACCTAAAAATCTATAAGCATAATATTTCTTTGATCTACATATTTCATGCTGGTAGTAAATTTGCATGTCAACTTAATAAATTACCATAAGAGAGAGTGACTTTGAAAACATGGGATAAATTGGGACATCACAAAAAATATTTTTTTTTTCGCATAAATTGTACTCCTGAATAAAGAAATTTTTTTTCAATAAATTCAAAGTAATAAATATCGACATGACATTTAATTAATGTTTACTCACAGTTGACAATTATGAAAATAAAAGTAGTATAAAATGTCCCAAAGTTACCCTACATGTCCAAAATTAGCCCCACTTACTGCAAAATTTTATGTACTTCAACAAAATTTGGTAAATTTCGATGAGTGTGCCATTAATCAGTACGTAGTCAGGCAATGTAAGACAGTCGCCTTATAATTTAAGTATTGTAAAAAAAGAATGAAAGAGATTTAGTTCCGTGTAACTGCTTGTATGTTTGCAGGTTGAAGAAGACGGCAGCGCGAACTGAGGGAGCTATTCGAGACGCTCTGAGATCTCCTGACAACCGTAAACAAACCACGCCCTAACACGTAGCAAACAACGCTTCTCAACAAGCCTAACAAGAACAATGCTGTTCTCACGACTTCGCTACTTTCGCCTGCATTCCGAAAATACTTAAGCTGTGAACAATGCTCCGTCTGTGGTGGCGGTGTTCGCTGACCATCTTATCTGAAGACTGTTCGCACAAAGTGACAAAACATCCGCATCCCCTAACTGCCTCGGTTTCTTCCAACAGGAGCATTTATTTGTATAATCTCCGGTGTGTGCCAGAAACCTTCTAACAAGAACAATGAATTTCACGATAAAACATAGTAAAATTTCAAACATCGACCATTGTGCATTGCATCAAGTCATCGATTATATTTTTCAGTAAGTGAATTTCTTAACTTCCTGAAATTTAAGAGAAATATATATCCCCCATCCACCCCCACAGTTTCATGTAAACTCCAGAATGAATCAACACTAAATTACATTAGTAATTACATCGTCCAAAAAAACTGTAGGTCTTTACGTACGAATTTTATTACGACGAACAGCAGTGTATGATTTACAGTTGGCACGAAAAAGGGTCACAACGGGATGACAATTCTAAAGGTCATCTCGCAGCGATGATCTGCAACAGTTGTGCCTCGAGGCTTTAGTCAGTGGAGTCTGTGAACGATGTCGGTGGAAAAACTGACGGTTATGGTGACGTCATGGTCGACACTGGAGGACTACAACACATCTTCCACGACAGATACGTTCCTGGACACGACGAACATGTCGGCGCCCGCAAACATGTCTGCGAGGGACCAAGAGTGCGACACTGACCAGCCGACGCTACTCCTCATCACGCAGGTGTTGTACGCAGCAGTATGCATCGTCGGCTTGCTCGGCAACAGCCTCGTTATCTATGTGGTGCTGCGCTTCTCCAAGATGCAAACTGTCACCAATATGTATATCGTGAACCTAGCAGTGGCAGACGAATGCTTCCTCATTGGCGTGCCCTTTCTACTGACCACCATGAATCTCCGCTTCTGGCCTTTCGGAAACATAATCTGCAAGGCGTACATGACGACGACCAGCATCAACCAGTTCACTAGTAGCATCTTCCTGACCATCATGAGCGCCGATCGGTACATCGCGGTCTGCCATCCCATCTCAGCACCCAAGATCCGCACACCGCTCATCTCCAAAGTGGTCTCCGTCTCGGCTTGGACCGCCAGTGCTCTCCTCATGATACCCATCTTCATGTACGCCAGCACCATGGTGAACGAGAACAACATCAGCTGCAACATACTGTGGCCCGAGAGTGAACACGTCAGCAGCCAGACCGCCTTCACCCTCTACACCTTCATCCTCGGCTTCTCCATCCCACTGATGCTCATCTCCGTGTTTTACATCCTGGTGATCAGAAAGCTGAAGACGGTCGGGCCAAAAAATAAGTCAAAGGAGAAGAAGAAGTCTCACCGGAAGGTGACGAAGCTTGTGCTGACGGTGATCACAGTGTATGTGTTCTGCTGGCTGCCGTACTGGCTGACTCAGATGGCGCTCATCTTCACGCCGCCGAAGCAGTGCCAGTCTCGGGTGGCCATCACCATCTTCCTGCTGGCCGGCTGCCTCAGCTACTCCAACTCGGCAATGAACCCCATCCTGTACGCCTTCCTCAGTGACAACTTCAAGAAGAGCTTCCTGAAGGCGTGCACGTGCGCGACGGGGCAGGACGTCAACAACGTGCTGCACATGGAGAACAGCGTGTTCCCGCGACGACATCACCGGCAGGGCGGCTCGGAGAGGCTGCGACCAGCCAAAACGGCGGCACAAGAGGCTGGGGTCGGTGGCGAGAAGGGCCCGCTCGTCAGTAAGGCGGACAGCTCCGTCACTACTATGACAATGACGTCACGCTCCAACATCACTGCCAGCACCGACGCCAAGGACCAGACCAACAAGGATGCTGCCGCCATGGAAACTGCCCTCAAGAACGGCCAGCAGCCCACTCAGGTGTAGGTCCTACCCCTTTCCCCCCTTCATATTTGACTTCTCTGTAAAACAAACATTGCAGATTGTTCCCATTTGTGTTTTCTACCGTTACTCAGAGTAACATGTGCTTGCAACCAAACACTATATCAGTGTGCTGCATTTCTTTTTACTTGTGTTCGTTGCGTAAGTCATGTGTTTACTGGTCCATAAAACTTATAACTTTCACGAATCAACGTACATTGTGCAATGCGTCTGCCTCAAGAGTAATCTCAAGTTGCATCGATTTTGTGAATAAAGTGTGAGATTGCAATTTTTTTTTTCTGAGAAAAATATTGCCATATTATTTGGTTGCCTCATCAGTGTTGCTGTCAATGCTGCTAAATTTGTAATTATCTTTTGGAGAGTGAAATTAATCTTATGTGTGTATCATAAGACGTGTTATGATCTCAGGGAAGATGGACAATGTTTACAGGGTATCCGACAGATTGCAGCTAATATTTTTTGTCAGAATGGTAAGGTTAGAAATGAAACGTTTGTCCCGATGTTTTCAGTCGAAATTATATTATACTTATGTAAAGTGATTCCATATATTTATGCTGAGCTGTCATTATGGGGAAATATGTATTCTAGCTCAGAATTTTTTATATATTTTGAATACTTTTAACAGTAATAATTTTCCCTAGTTTCTCTTGAATAAATTGTGCCATTTTATATAAAGAAAATAACACCTAAGTATGTTGGGAGTGAAAAACCATAATTATCATTCTAAGTTACAAAAACTTCAATTGAATCAATGTGAAGTTCAGTCACGATGTTTTGCTGAACAAGAACATTTTAGAAGTGTGGCTACGACAAGTCAAAAGTAATCCTAGCTGCCAATTATTAAAAACATTCACTTATTCATATCAAGAACTGTATCACTATTTCCCTTCAAAAGTGTTTTATTTTGTAACTATTTTCTAAAATTGTGTACGTAGTTAACATGTAACGAGACAAAGAAGAAAATCTTTTGTGGATGTTGAACATTTGGTATATTTATAAATTAATAACTTGGCACGTGAAAGCAGTTTATAAATCAAAACCATGTCTATTTTTTCTGGAAGCGAAATATGCAGTATTGTTTTAATATGTTCTATTTAAAAGGATATGTTTGCTTTCTTTCAGGTCTAAAAGAATACATTAATATGTTGCAGTACATTTTATTATAATGTATTGCATATGCGTATATAACGCTTACTTTGTTAAAATTATCTAAATTTTTATTTTTGTGCTATATATATTAAAATTTTGGTGATTAAAAAGAAATCTAAAAAAAGAGTGTATAATTATACAATGTACGTAGAAATCATAAGCGCAGTTAATGAGACACTATTTTATCATGACTAATAAACTTTCATCGAAATCATTTGTAATAAACGATATAATATATTTTTTAAGCAACGTTCTGGTACGTTTATGTTATTTTTAAGGTAAATCATTAATTTTGTTAAGGTAATTTTGCACTTGTCAGGCGTATGTATTATTTTCCACCAAAGAAGTGTTAAATTTGTGAATGGTCCACAGTAAATGTTTTTCATAAGATATTGTTAATTGATTTTAACGTAAGCAGTCGTGAACTTATCGCCCTTGCCAAGAAATATGACGAGCAAGAATTTTACTTGAGCCCTTAAAATCTTGCTAACATATTTCACGTCTTTGTAGGCCTAAATAATAAATACGTATCCAAGACATACCTTAGATTAAAAGTATACAACGTGGTTGTTTATGTGGTCAGTTTTGTTATAAAATGTATTAAAATTATAATCTTGTCATACTTGTGTTGAAATAGTTTCGTAGCAAATTTCATATTACGTGTTTCAGGGACAAAACGTGTCTCACTAGATTGTGGAGTATGTAAATGTTAAAATTTGTTTTTTGTGAAACACGCGTTTGTATTTATATATATTTAATATTTGTAGTATAAATCATGAATATGTGGAAATTTTGTGTTATATGTGGGTAATTTATTTAAATAAATAACTGCTATGTTAAACGTTTTCACGCACCGACATATTTTTACGGATTAATTTCCATGGCAAAATGCAGGTACGTTCATGTCTGCTGCTTATATAAAATCGTTTTATGGTTTGTTTTTTTAATTGATACTTTCAGTATAATTGAATCTTTTAAAATATAGTTTTAATTTCGTAGCATCTTTTGGTGTCAATTTTGCTAGTGTTGTGTACGTGCCACTGTTCATACCTACAACAACAACTACACTATGTTTTATGTATACGTAAACAAAATACGAGTGTTTATGCATTCTGTACTGAATACTGTCGAAATAATTTAGTTAATTGTTTGACGAGAAACATGCTATTCGTTTATTTACTCTTGTATCACCTATTATTTTTCGTAATTACCTTGCTGTACCATTGTTTCCTTCATGTACATAGAGTAAACCACACATTATCGTAGATTTATTGTTTTAAGATTTCGTGTTGAAACGTGTGCTACATTTTTCTTTTGTATGAACAAACTACGAGGAGAAAACCAGTAACGAGGATGAACTGTTACCACAACTCACTCTTCTTTCTGAGAAATATCGTCCAGCTCGATGTAAAAGTGTCAATGTCCAAACGTTATATCTAATGAATTAATAAACGTTTAATGAAGTCGTTGTTGAAGATAATGTTATTTTTTTCAGCTGTAAACTTAATTGTTTGCCCTTCCCAAAAATGTGTAGGTATTTCCAATTTTAAACATAATATTACAATTTGTCAACCACGTTTAGATGGTTTCGCCATGGAAGGTAATTAATTGCGCCATCATATACAACACACAGAGTAAGTTTCGTTTAGTTTGCAGTGCAACGTGGTTAACATTATTGCCCTGAATACAAAATTATAAAAAAATCCATGGATTACCGAATCTTCTATTTTTTGAGGATAATTGATTGGAATTTAACGTACCCAACTTGACTTAATATTTAGTACCAGAGTTTAAATTTCAGTGAGGTTCAGCTGTTTCAGATAGAAAAGACATACACAGATGTATTTGCAATAACTTATTTATTAATAATCCTTCATATATCGACACCAGCTCAGGGCTAATTATCTTTGATCCACATTACACGAACCTTCAAGATCAATAACTCAAAAAGACATTTCGGCAGGAGCTCTCATGATTATATCAGAGGTTCTTCCGACCCAGGAGACTTGCACGAAATTTTCAACGTCGACCTTCTGCTTCTTCAGAATCGCCAACTTGTATTGGATCTCTTTCATCGTGTATATCGTGTGGACGAAAGCCTAAAAAAATATTTTTTTCGAAAAAAAAAAAAAAAAAAAAAAAAAAAAAAAAAAAAAAAAAAAAAAAAAAAAAAAAAAAAAAAAAAAAAAAAAAAAAAAAAAAAAAAAAAAAAAAAAAAAAAAAAAAAAAAAAAAAAAAAAAAAAA
>PNEQ01086947.1:0-31900 GCA_003012365.1 Medauroidea extradentata | reverse complement strand
TGTAAAAATTGTTCATCTATAATTATAATACAATTATGCATAGTTTTGTATCTTAGCTATTCAAGTCCTTTTAGTTGCCGTTTGAAACGCGCGACTTTTACCCTTCTGTTATTACAGCGTACATACAAAAAAAAACACGTTTATCATATTAAATGACTGCCATTTCTTCACACACACACACACACACACACAAATATCACTCTGTGGACTATGTATGTGTATGAGTGCGTGTTATGTTAAAATACAGTATTCTCGTTGTTCACATGTCAATTTGTTAACGAAAGTCCAATTCATTTATATTTGCTTGCGCAATAAGTTTTAAAGAAAAATTCATGGGTCTGAATTTTTATGTATAAAACTTGTGTTACATTCTTATTCAGTTTAATACCATTTCACGTAAATTGACGAAATTTATCAGTGTAACTTTGATCCTGACGTCCATTCGGCCCGAGACAAAACATTACTAGGAATGATCAGTTTCAAAAATTTAAAGATAGTTAAATATTCTCGTTCAAAAAATTGTTTCAGTATTAATCAATCCTCTTTCTCAAATATTTTAAAAATTATAAAAAAATGTTTGTTTTTAAGTGTAAAATTATAATTAGGTGAAGTCGGCTACTTCAGCTTGTAAAACTGTGTTGGTTATATTAAAAGGGAGCTACGTATAAATAAACAACAAACGTTCTTATGTAACTAAGTGATTTTGAAGCCAATATGAAAGAAGTGATAAACGGTCATATTAGATCCAATTTTTTGTAACTATGAGAAAACTTATTTTTCCTAGCTGGCACATTCTTTTAGCCTTTTATCGTTCGTCGCAATTAAATATAAGACATTTCGGCGTCACATTAGAAGTTCATCACACCGTCAAAATGTTGACTAATAAAGTTGGCCAAACCTGTTCCCTAGGATAACACGTTTTAAGTTATCGTTTACTAACTTCCAAAAAACTTATCTACTTCAATTGATGTATCCAGGTTCAGTTTATACACAACGCCTTCTTAATAGCTGGCTGCGAAGTAACGTGTCCCGTATTCTATGGTGAGGACAGACAAGGGCTTGGTGGAAGGACGTTGCAGAAATGAAGTGAAGAAGAGACTTTGGTCAGTGGTGGGTCATCACCGGCCGAGTTGGACTACCTTCATTGTTTTTAGCTTGTTTAGAGACACATTAAGTATGTATCACTATCGTGCTCTAGTAAAACACAAAACCTTGCTATAGGCCATTCGGAATAAAGTGAGCACTAAAGATTTAACCTTTGAAAAAAATCACTAGCGTTACTGCATGTAAGCCAACATTAACAACAGTTACATTATTGTTTGTATGGTTGGTAGCGAATAACTGCATGTAGTTCCGTGTATTTTCTTATTTGAATACAGCATTAGTGAAACAACATCAATTGCAAACGACCTCTCTGTATTTAATATACTTTAAAATATTTATTTAAGTTCTTACTGACATACCTACTGACTGTATAATTTAACTTAATTAGCGGCAGCACAAAGCGACGCAACCGAGTCAATTATCGTTGGCAGACGCCGCTAACTCTTCGCGCCACAGAGGTAGTTTAAAATTTCACCGACAGATGGCATCAGAGTTAGGTTTCCGCCGCTTGGAAGCGAATTGCGTCATTAAGTTTGTTTGTCCGTTATGTAATTAATATCGGTTTTTGATAAACACATCTAAATTCTAAAAGTATTAGAAGATACTGTTCATGAATATCATTGCTAAATTATGTGAAGTCATTAGAAATGTAAGTTGTTATGTTTTATGATTGCTAGCCTGAGTATCTGGAAATAGAAACAGCACTTTTTCCCCTGTTTCACACATTAAGAAAATACGTTATTTATTGTTTCTCTTCACGTGCGTCGTCGTTCATTACAGTATGCTTGAATTCTTGAGTTCCGTGTGTCGTGTGTGTTTTTAGTGACGGTTTTAATTTAAAAGTTCGAATATACTGTGCATGGATTTACGAGATTCGTAACGGTAATTAATAGCGCCGTTAGAGTAGACGCAGAGAAACCAGTGTTTTAAGACGTTAACTCGCAGGTATTTATAACTAAGATTACTACTGAGTACAGCATGTATTCAGCCCCCGTGCATTTAATGAGTACATATTGTAGATAAAATTTATCGGAGCACTGTAACGTAAATGTAAACATTGTACAAGACTATGTAAATAAAAGCACGTGGCAATGTTGATGTTTACATGTAGCGGAAATATACAAACTGGCAGAAAATAGAAATTATTCAGGGCTTTTTGAGTGCTCACTTTATTCCGAATCACCTATACAAACCCATTACGACATAACATCTTACCAGTAATGAAGACGCTTCTATCACATACGAGTATAATTTTTTAATATTATTTAATAATTATTAAATAATGTGTATGTAAAAATTGGCAACTAGCATAATTTAAAAGTAATTAGTATAGTAGTATTTGTATTTTTCAATGAAAATATTGCGACGATTAATAAATTAAAAATTCTACACGCTGGGTTAGACCCCACCTGTAAGATGCTGTCTACCCAATAACAAAGGCGAGAGAAAGGATATGAATGTACATGTTAAATTATATTCGATGTTGTTCAGTACTTGTCGAACGTGAATTCGTGCTCCGCTGTCTTTATGGTCATCTCGACTAGACACACATTGCTATTAGATATTTGAGACAGTGTTTGATATAACCTGATAACTATGAATAAATAAGTATTTTCACTACCAAATAATACTCTAAAACGTTACGTAATAAATGTTTGTGCGTTTTTATTTTCGTAGCAATATTCTCCTCACAATATAAAAAAATTGTTTTTTACCAACATAGAATTGCTACAACATACATAGCTCTAGGATGGCCTTAATTCTGTAAATACCTGGACTCATTCCAACTTATGGTGCAATTTACTTCTAGTTTTCCTTGGGCATTAGTCAAATACTTTCAGACCGACTTGAGAAATAAATAAATGTGAACCAACATGACAACTAATCGAGCACATTTGTTCTAACTGTTCAGCAGTGGCACCTTTGTAAAATGGCTTTTGGACATAATGCCCTTGTTGCTGTATCTCCTGCTATTCTAGATAAATAACAAACTTTGTCTTCACAGGCCTACAATTCTGTAACTCTTCCTTCGAATTGTCGTAATTTTAAAAGGCATGTTCGTGATGCAAAACGCATGCAGACTGTTTCCGCTTAAATGGTATAGCTATAAAATCGTACAATTTCCACTTTGATTCTTTTTTAAATATTCTCATTTTCAATTTTACAAATAAATGTTCCTCAATGATTTTACAAGTAGACATTTTTTGATAATAATACGCCTTAACCTGTGTAACTGGAATAGCTAACTTGGAACCGTCAGTGTCAATTACTTTAGCCAAAGTTCAAGTTTTCGTTTCAAATTATATAGTGTGAATAAAATTGCTGAAATATTTTGTGACCTACAGTGTTTTAAAATTTCTATCCTGAAAAGAGTATGCGTTTGTTTGGCCATAAGGACTGCTGTCAACAACTGTAGTTGGTGTACCTGTGAAAATTCCTCGACCATGCCTGAATTATTATCAGCCACCACATTTATAAAATCATTACTGAATTTAGCCTGAAATTTAGCAAAAAAAAATATACTACAGCGGCATTTACCACAGTAACTTAGTTTGAAAAACTAACCAAAAATTCATAATTTTCTAAAACTTATTTTCCTATTTTCTCCATATGACTAGGTTATTTCTTTTCATTTTAAAACAAAGTATCCACCTGATATTGAGTTGCTATGCCCCAGCACCAATTGGCTTCTTCTCAAAGAAAGGATAACATGCGTTTACTCTTCTGGACACTGGAATCATTGCAATGTCTTCCCCTGCTGCATTATTTAATGGGTCTTATAAAGCTTCCATTGACAAGTGCCAGGATTTCTTTTGTTTTTACCGACACACACCTATGGCTTTATAATTAGTTCAAGTGATATGAGTATTACTGTAATCCTGATTGCTCTCAAGTTTACGGGCCCAAGAGGGTTGAATTTGCAAGGGCATGGATGAAGTGTAAACAGTCACCTAATTCACAGGTTAATAGTGAGCTCCAGAGATATCACAAACATATAGGGGTTCTACGGGCTCAGCTGCTACTTGGGCCACTATCCCAGTCGTTATCCTCATCAGGCACAACCACCACTTGATGTTTTTCTTCATTAGGGGATTCCCACCAACGTTACACAAAAAAAAAATTGAAAAATTATTTATAGTAATTTTTAATATGCTCAACATTAACAACCTCGAGCCTAAGTTGCCAATGAATCTTTTTATTAAGTACACAGAGGTTGTCTGAAATCGTTTCACCACTATGGCAGAGTCATTCCACCTGTGGGAGAACTTGTGAGTATTCTTTCTCTCTGGGGTGAAAATCAGCACTTTCAGTTCTGGTTGGTACTTAACAGACAAACTACGGGGGCCATACCGCAGTTTCTCTTTATCCTGGTGCTTTCTTCCTCTGTGAATTTCTAGTTCAGACAAACTTCTGATAGTAAAGTACGCTCACTGCCATACAACAGCAAAAATTTAGTGAACCCAGTACTCTGTTGTCGTGATGTGATGTATGCAATCATATCAAGAGGAATGTGGCACTTCCCAATCCCTCTGATGGAAAGAGACGTAATTCGGCATTATTGTGTTAGTGATGCATGTAGATGCTCTACTGCCCCGTTGCACTCGGGTCTGTAGCCTGGCGTAATTGTGCCCTGAACATCCATAAGCCTTAAAACTCTTTTACTACAGCTGACCTAAAAACTTTTCCCTTATAAGTTAAGATAGGGTTTGGGGTGGAATGCCTACAAAATACATTATTCAGTAAAAACAGGGCAACCTCTTGTGTGCTCCCAGTTGGTACGTCTCTCGTCTCCGCCCACCTAGTAACATAATCGGTGCGAGTGATACAGTATTTGTTCTCACTCTTAGTTTTGAGAAAAGGACCCAACAAATATATTCCCACTTTATCAAATTGTTCACCTGGCGGTATCGACTGAAGGAAGCCCACTGGTTTCTGATGGTTCCTTTTTTCGTCTGACAATCGTATGTTCTGACATAGGTTTCGACTTGATTGTACAATACTTTCTAAAGAGTTCCGTTGGCGAATTTTGTCTATCATTCGTGCTAGACCCAGGTGTCCACAAATGAACAGATTATAGTGAAACACGCTCAAGCTCTCTTCCCTCAATTTATCAAGAACTATCAGCAATTTTTGTCTACCTTCAGGTCTGATATTAATTATGTAAATTAGTGTATCCTCTTTAAACAAAAATTCTTTGCCAATTTTCCAGGTTTTGATTCCGTTTTTGAGAGTTTTTCAACTTCCCTGTTCTAAATTGGGGTCACTGCATTGTGTTTTAGCCAGATCGAAACCTGGTAGTAACGTACCGATAGTTGCATGGTTTTCTCTTCATCCTTCTTTGTTCCTATGGGATTTATACTTGAACTGTCTACATGGGCATGTTTCTTACCACTAGTTTACTATTCTTCAAACTTGGGTTTCTAGCATTTTCAGTGCCCATCATGTTATTCTACTTGTGCTGTGTGAATTCAGTTTCAACTTATCGAGAATCAGAGACTGTAATGATCGGTAACAACTGTGAATGGTTTTAAGTAAATATAGTGCCTAAATTGGTCAGGACATACACAAGGGCTAAACATTCTAATTGTGTGATTAGATATCATGATTCCACTGGGGTCAGGATTTTGCTTGCAAAAGCCATAGTGTGCAATTTTCATTCTCTTGGCATCAAAATAGCTCCTATCGCTTGTGTGCAAGCATCTTTATAAATTTCTATTTGAATAATTTCCTGAAAGTGAATAAAGTGAGTGAAGACGAATTTGTCTTTTAACGTCCGAAATTCATTTCCCTGTTCCTCTTCCCAAACTAAATTTTGATTATTCTAAAATAACCTAAACTAAGGTTTGGCAAATTAAAAAATATATATTTTTTTTCTACGTAACACAGCTAGTCCTAGTATTATCCTAACCCTTTTTGCATGAGTATGTGTAGGAAACACTTTTTACTGCTTTCACCTTATTATGGTGTGGTTATATTCCTTTGCTGTTTGCGATATGGCTTAACACCTCTGTTTCTTTGTATCCAAAAGAACACTTAGTGGGTTTTAGTGTTATGTTAAGGTAGATGTGCTTTACGTCTCGTCGACAGCGAAGTCATTAAAGACGGCGACACACAACTAAGTACAATAACAGGACCTGAGGGAGGAGCCGGCCATAGCCTATGTTACGGAACCTTCCCAGAATTCACCTGGAGCTATTTCGGAAAACAATTGGAAACGAAAATCAGGATGGCCGGAGCCGAGACTCGAACCCGTGTCCTCCCGAATGCGAGTCAAACGTGTTACCATTGCACCACCTCGCTCGGTGTTTTATAGTTATGTTAGCTTTCGGAAACATTCTCAGTACCTGCTCTAGTCTGCCTTATTGTTGTTCGAATTAATTCCCTGTAATCAACACATTATCCGATTATACCATACAAGATGCCCACTTAAACCCTAGAAGTGTTTTATCCATAAATATTTTTAAAAAATGGATAGGACAGTTTTTTAAGAAAAATGGCGAAGTTTCAGAACAAAATGAGTCCCGTGGAGTCACAGAAGATGTCATCTCTTTGTCTTTTTCAGCTACCCCCAAGTTAGTGATATCCCGAATTCATGTCCAGTCTTCGGTATCGAATTCCCATGGTGATAGCTATGCACATTCGATAGTCTCCATCTTCTATTTCTTACTTGGACAACAGGTGAGCACCAGCTCGTACTACACGACCTTACAATACCAATACTCTGTAAGTCACCGAAGCAATAGGAGGGCTGTTGCCTGTACCTAATGTTACTATACCTACCCTTTTGTTAGACCAATTTGGTCTGTTTCCAGCTAAAACACTGTCTGTAATAAATTATACAAAACTTTGTTAATTTTCGTTTGTTAGTCTGGAAGCACATTTTGATTAATATTTAATTTTTATTCACCAAAATAATTATTTTAATTAGCCTGCATAACCGAAACGGGATTTTGATGAGATTTTTGTGTTATTTCAAAATGAAAAATTCAACCAAGTTTTATGTTTCTAGGGTAAGGTAACCTCATGATTTGCCACATTGGTGACCCATAATTTTGTTTGTTTACCACTGAACAAAATACTACATGGTACCAAAATCGAGCATATGTCGCATAAACTTCGCAACGGTTCAAAAAGTACTTCTGCTGGGATTTAATTTCCCCCAAATTCAATATTTATTACCTGATGCGTATGAGGTGCCAACCTTACATGTTCTCTTGTAGTAACATAACCTAATTTCTGTTCAATTTCCTTTTTCTCTACCTGTACTTTTATTAACATGGAGGTGGCTTCCTCTATCTCTATGTTAGATATTACTTTTTGTTTACCCTTGCTACTTTGTTTTCTGTCTCCTGAATGGCTGAAGGAATAATCTGCAAACCATACTGATGGTAATTGAGCGACAACTGGCAGTTTTTTTTCATTAAATGATAAATATGCCTGATAAATGAAAAAAGTCACAATCTAATATTACCCCGTCTAAGGGTACAGCAACAACCCCTACTAGATGAGAGCAATAAATATTCTCTATTTTAATTCTCGAACTTATAATGTAGGAAATTGTTTAATTTTGTCCACACAATCCTGAAAAACTCTGATTTCTGCTTTCCTCTAAAACTGTTAAGATACTAACCTATTATCAACTACTGATATTGCTGCGCCACTATCTACAAACATAGTGGTAGGTTTACCAAAAAAGTATGTGTATAAACTCATAATTCTTGAGTCCATTGACAGAGAGACTTTGAGCTGCTTTGACAGATCAGTACCCCTTACGTGATTCGCCCTTATTCATGTCCCGGTTAATTTTTTTCCCTTTGTTACCCAAAGGTTTATTCTGCACATTTTTTTTAATGTGACCTTATTTATCTCAGCCAAAACAAATAGGTCTACCATTTGTAGTTCTCTGAGGTCTGTAAACTCCTGTACTTTCCTGTATCTTTCCCATGTATCCAGTATGTGTGTTGTTTTTATAATAAACACCACCCTCACCATTAAATGGATAACTCTATTCGCTAGGATAACACATGTTATGTGAATTTAGTGCCTTTTTCATTTCCTGCTTTTGACGACTTAGTGTTTCCAATATCTTTTTCAACTCTACCACTTTATTAGAGCCTACGGATCCCTCTAAATTCATCACTTGTACTGCTTTTCAACTATTGACAATTTTTCGCGCCCAATCTGGTGCTAGAGCATTACTCTTCCTAGCATAGTAATTTCCAACCTCTATGTTCCTCAAATTCTGAATGAGCTGTGAACCTGTTTTATTTTCTATCATTACTGTCACAACTATTGTCAGCCTAAGTCCTCTTAAAATGTATCAGAATTTTTACTTTCATGTCATTTTGCTATCTAATTTGTTGCACATGTTGAAAATGCAATATGCAAACTCTTCTATAGGCTCGCTATTATTCTGGACGTTAATACGTAACTGCATTTCCAGTCCTTCGACCTCGCCAACTCTGCCAAAAGCAGTCTTCAAGGCTTGTTGATAAGCTTCAAAAGTGTTTAAGTACTCTGCCTGATATCATACACCATCATATCATCTACCGCGTAGCAGTTTCTCAATGTAGAAAGATGGGTAAAAATATGCAGCATCTTCTGTCGTCCCACTGGTTGACGACTGCTGCCCTCTTGAAATTTTAAGGTATTCAAGTACATCCTCAGTATTTTTCCAAAGAAAAACCTATGACCTATGAAAAAAGGTTCTTTAAACTTGGCGGTTTTGGTGGAGGTGTTGTTGAACCTGTGTCAGATTCAGCGTCTACTTCAAAATCAAACGTTGTGGAAGCTCCTATTTGTTTAATTTGAGAATTTAATGATTCTGCGAACATTAATAAAAAACTGTCCGAGTACTTTAATTTAAATTGTATACAATGAACTGCCGTCAACCATTACACAAATTTTGTGGATTATTAAGTATTTATAAATTTACTAAGTTTCCATTATTAATTTATTGCTGCATCTCAAAATCTCTAACTAAAATTAATAATACTCTTTTGTCAACGAGCTCTTACACTAGCATATTGTGGCACCTATGGCACTGCCTCCTGAATGTATTGTAGTCAGAGGCACAATCTAAGTGGTACAGAAAACAAAACTAATAATGTTTTGTTTTCTTGGCTACCAGGCCAAGCCCCTTAATCAAACACATACACTGCAACTTCGCTAAAAATTGTCGGGATCATTGGTTAGGAACAATAGTGTGAGGAAACGTTAGGGGTGAATATGGGAAAGAGGGGGAGGGAACATATCAACTGGCCTTGTCATATGTAGGCTGACAAGAAGCCTAAACTCCTTTAAAAAAACTCCTCAGTCTTGCTGAGGGCTGACACAACTAGGCTACCTGTGGAGAGGGTGCAAAATTTAGCGAAGGCTTTATGCTAGACCTTCAACAAACTCAATAGAAAAGCACCAGCTGGGGAGGGGGTTGTTACTTGACAGTGAGAGGTGAAATGTTACTATTAGAGTCCCATAATATTAAATCAGAGTTTAAAATATTAATTAAAATTTACTTTTAAATTCGTAAATAGCGTAAGGTTGATGTCTGAAATTAAAGCTTACTTTTATTTAAAATAATACTATTTTGTCCTAAATCACTCTCTGCAGACATAAAATATACTCATTTATATGTCAAACACTTATAAAAGGAATGAAAAATGCTATTCATAATAAAGATAAATCAACAAGAATTTTGGGATGCTAGTACTAAAAAAAAAAGTATAAGTATAAAGGGGGGAGCGGTAAGAATAGAGAAGAAAAGAGGCCATAATAATAGGTGCTCACTTCATAGGAATATTAGAATAGCTCAAATAAAAACATTTATCTGGTGTTATGCTGTTGTATGATAACCTAGGGGAGGCTATTGAACGTACCATTAAAATAAAATAGAAAGATTTATTCAAAGCTGTTAACTAGCAAAATAGATTGCATTTAATATCTTATTTTTCATAATTAATATACATTTGTTGGATTCTTTTCAAAAAATAACAGGAAGTTTAAATAAACAAATATTATATTATTTGTATTTTCTTTCCACAACTACATTTAAATTAGCTGTATACAATTCAGTAAGTATCCATACACTAAGAAATTTCTTATAGATTTGATTTGAATAAATATCGTACTGTAATCCCGTTTAAAAGAATATTAACTAGCGCAAAAATGTCAGGAAAACCATACAAGTTTTCGCGAGTTGTAAAGTCATGAGTACGGCAATAACAAAGGAAGACTAATGAACAAAGTACAAAAAATAAAGACTGTATAGATATTTAAAAGCCAGCAAAATAAAACAAAAATAGTTTATAATACCACACACTAATATTTATCATTTTGACTTTCAACTTACTCTAATTTATTGCGGCAATACTTTATAAATGAAACAAACATAAGCGCTTGCACATTGAACAACCCTTAGCTTAGATCGTGCGATGCTGCAATTATCCTAACCAAAGTCTCGCGAAAGACTCCCTTTCCTAACTCTAAACATGACCCTTTGTTAAATTTACTCGACGTACTTTAACATCCAGGAGGGTGATGAAAGCACCCACGATTACATATAATTTCGAAAAAAAATTTTATAAATACTAATTTATTTTGGCACGACAAATTTTTGCTAATTTCCACTGTCTCTAATAATACCGTTACACTAACAACTAATTATGTTCCAAGTAGAGACCAGACAATTCTGCAATCTGAAGAAATACCTGACCGTAGCGACGCAATGTTGTTAAGTTTTGTTATACCTTATCTTGGACCAAACTGCACTACTTATTTGTTAGAGAACTACTTCTTTGCACAGTGAAGTAAATGTGTTTTCCCCTTGTTTGACACAGTTTAATAAAAACAAAACCAAATAACATTGTATAAACACAGCCACCTCGGAGTGTATTTGTAATTGGTGCATGGTGGGTCTGATATTCACAAATAATAATTAAATACGGTCACACCTTTTAATGATCACACAAACACTTATTTTCTCCATTTCCCGCAGCGTGAAATATACTTTAGAGATAAATGGGTACACACATGAGACGTTCTTTGAGTTTTATTCTTAAGTAAATATCACGTACGTTGAGAAGTTTTCGAATAAACTTGTGTTGGCCGGATATCTACATAAAGGTCCAAACGGCTATCTTATAAAACGTACGGAAGAGTATATATTTACAGAAGCTGTTATATCAGTGTACACACACACACACATAGACTGCGTGAATGTTGGAAAAAAAATATAACTAATGCGACAATGTGTAACAAAATCATTTCCAAGTAAATATATTTTCTATATGTGACAGCAATTTGTTGTAAACATTATGTGCATTCCTAATTTATATTACATCAATATTGTCTGCGAATATCGCCACTTGGCAGTCTTCCCCTTTGCATCTGTAGGTCAGAAAATAATGACATTCTAAGACTTTAAAAGGTGCTCAAATTAAATATGCTAGTAAAAAACATGAATAAAAACATTTAAAAGAAATACATATTTCGTGCATAAAAGTAGGATTCAGCTGGAGTTGTGATCAGCAGCAACAGTTAACTTTCTACGTTTCCAGGCGTGTTCAGAAATCATCGATGTTGATTAGCTGAGATCATGACTGCTTCGTACTGCAAGGTTCTTGCTTATAGGGGACATCTGAAGCAACGTTCTTAAGAGTTTTCATTAGTGTAATAGAAAGGGAAGTATCCCTAGATATATTTTCTCTTTTTCTAAAACGACCTCAATTTAACACCTTAGGAGAGACCAACAGAGTATTTATTTCTTACTGTAACCAGCACTAGTCAATATTATAATGAGTACCATGTTAATAATTTTAATTTTCGTGCTGTGATCAAAATTTTTGTCCGAAGTAACAGTTTTGGCTGCATTTTGAGTGAACATGCAAACACAAAGTAATTATATTAAATTAGTATCATCTTTATACACTACTTTCTGTATTTAAGTTAGTTACGTATTGGTAATTTCATTTATTAAAATACATTTATTTAAAATTATCTAGCAATCGTAAAAACACAGTAGGTCTTGAATGAATTCTATTCCATTGAAAGAAAACTATATACTGTACATGGGATCATCAAATTAAACTACTTGTCTAAAGTATTATATTGAATAGGTAATTTTCTGTTTAATTTGGAATTTCTCGTAACATTTTTAAATTGACTGCACACAAATAACACTTTGACTAATTTATTTAGGGAAAGAAACTCATGGGAACTTTTTCAGGCTAGTATGATTTTGGTTTCTACAACTTTAACGTCCATTATTTAATATTTTAAATTATTTCATGTTTCATTGTACAGATCCTGTTTTCTTTTTCCAAACCTGCTACTCTTCCCCCAGTCGAAAAATTTTGTGAATTTTCAATGGCTGATAGAGTTTTAACTGTTGTATAGAATTATTAGTAATTCATCATAAACAATATTTTTAAGACCACTGTTAGTGGGGGCTTTGGTGGCCGAATGGTCAGACCATTCGCCTCCCACCAAGGCGATCTGGGCTCGATTCCCAGCGGGGTCTGTACCCGGATTTTC
Organism: Medauroidea extradentata; assembly: GCA_003012365.1. Lineage (NCBI taxonomy): Eukaryota > Metazoa > Arthropoda > Insecta > Phasmatodea > Phasmatidae > Medauroidea > Medauroidea extradentata. The sequence continues at coordinate 19,264 of PNEQ01086947.1, read as the reverse complement.
GAATGTGGGAATCGTGCCAGATGACTTCGTTGGTCGGTGGGTTTTCTCGAGGATCTCCCGTTTCTCCCGCCATTTTATTCCGGCACTGCTCCATACTCACCTCATGTTACCCCTCACCAGCGCTAAAAACCTCGATGCGCAGACCAAAATCTCTCACTCACTCACTCACCACTGTTAGTATTTTATCATTAGTGCATACTTACATGACAACATGTCATCCCTTAACAGTGAGCTCATCACTACAGGTGTGATGTAAAGTCACAGCATTTCTCTGGGCTGGTGAAAGTAGCACTACGTTACTTTGTGTAGCACAACTTACACCTGCTTTTGAGGAGGTGTAGTTGGGGTAGCGCCGGATGTGCAAGTAGAACTTGAGTACTTTGCTTAACATAACTTACACATACTTGCAGTCTTAAACGTAAGTAAACGAAGAAGCGAAAAATGAAACGAAAGTGTACCAATTTCTTCATTCGTGTGTTTGTGCTCCTGGTTTTTTAAGACAGTTGAAGTTACACGTGCCTGACAAACGAACTCTTTGAATTTATTAACAATGACCTATTATCAAAGCTTGTTTTTTTTTCTACGGCCGAGTACCAAAGTTTGCTGTTATTTTTGTGTATATTATCTGTTCACAAGTGATTTATTTATGGTTACCATTATTGTTCAAGAACTGAAAAAGTGTTTGATTAAACGGTGTGAACATATTTGCAAGTTAAATTGAAAGTTTTTTTTCCGCAATTTGAATTTACATACAACATTTGTTTATTGAACCTCACGTAAAACTTACTGATATATTTAAATTATATAACTTCATCTTAACGTATAATTTTAGTGCATAATTATACAGAAACAAATGTTACGACATTTGCTTTTCCAGATGGAACAATTTATGAGTGTGGAAAAAATTCGTTTTGTTCCGTCATAATCATAGCTTTGATCATTTACATTGTACCAGCAAATTAAAGTGGAACATGAAATATATAATTTTTGTGTACTTACGCAACCGTTTTAAGGGCGCTGTATACAACAATTTTCATCAACGTATTTTTATTTAATATTTGTACCAGATATTTTTCTTATTTTAGACACAAAATGTGACAAAATTTGTCTCTTATGAAATTTTTTTTATCTCTCTTAGTTTTCGCGTAATGGCTTGTTAAAGCCATAATTTGTATATTTCCGTTTTAAGGACTACACTTAAACTAACTGACATTCCAAACTGAAAAAAATTCACAGTGAATAAATACGTGGCAGGCTACATTTTCACGTACATAAAAACAAATAACAAACATGTTTTATATTTAAATAAAGATTCTGAATTTTAAAATAAAAATTTGAATAATGCAATAATTTTTTTAAATATTAAAGTACTTTATTTTGTGGTTCAACATAGCTGAACTTGTAGCATACAACATCTTTGATCAGTGTGATTTTTAAACATTTTTGTAAGTGAGTTGGTTTTAGTGTTGTCCTTAAAACGGAATCATGCAAATTTTGGCTTTAACAAGCCATTACGCAAATAACTATCCCAGATAAAAAAAAATTGTACCAGAAAAAATGAGTTACATTTTATGTATAAAACAAGAAAAAAGTAACTGTTGCAAATGTAAAAATGAAAACATGGTGATGAAGATTGCGGTAGACCGCTCCCTTAACAGAGGGGCCACATCAGTGTAGTGGAGTGCTAAGATCGTTCTTCTCTTTCCGCAGCGATGCGGGCTCGATTCCCGGTAGAGCAACTCTCAGTTCTTGCGTGTGAAAGTTTTTGTGTACGATGCCGTTGGTTGGCTAGTTTTTTCATGGATATCCCGTTTCCACAGCCCATCCATTCCGGCGCTGCTTCATCCTCTCCTCGTGTTGCCCCTACCAAGTGCGATAAAATCATAATTTTATATTTGTATGAAACATTATTAGTTTTATAGACGACGCGTGAGAGTACAGTTTCCTCTTATAAAACAATTTTAGCTCTCATAGTTTTCTCATAACGGTGCGTTAAAGTCAACATTGGCATGTTATGCTGCCATGCAAATAGTGAAAACCAATTGACTTACGTAAGTGAATTAATTCACGGTAAAATAACATGCCATGTACTACGTACTTAAGTGCTTAGAAAATATCCCATAAACTATTTTTATATTTTAAAAAAATTTTGAATTTGCAATTTTTTTCCTGCAATTCTGCGATCTCTTTAAAAAATTCAAAATATTGCTTTGTGGGTTTTAAAATGTTTTATTGCATAGTTCATGGGGTGTAAGTTCACAGTGAATTATTTCATTTTAGTAGATCAATTAGTTTTCACTATTTGCATGGCTGTGTAATAATGACATTTTGTCTTTAATGCACCGTTATGAGAAAACTGTGAGAGCTGAAATTGTTTTGTAATAGGAAACTGTACTCACAAGTATCGTCTACAAAACTAATATTATCTAATATAAATACACAATTATGATTTTATCGCACTTGAACATCCTTAAGGCGCCCGCCTGGTAGCCGTGTGTTTGTGTGAGTGAGGCTCGACGTTAAGGGCGACGTTTTCCAGCTGATCTGTCGCGGTATCGCCTCTACCGCAAGACACTGAAACGACGTAATGTGGTATCGTAGAACACTCGCCTGTCTGGCACTTTCAGTGGTGACCCCATCTTTTAATTGGCGGAAAGTTTTAAGCAAAGTGCAAAATAAACCTTCCCATCGTAGTTGCACACGAATCCCTTCAGTAGTTGTTTTGATATAATAGAGTGAAAAAGTTGTTTTTGGCAATTTTAAAGGACTCCAAAATGATCATTCGAATTAACGTGACGCTTTGTAACTACCTCTCCAACGTCATTTGAAGTGTTTGTTCTTTGTGTGAATGCACACATTAGAAAAACATTCAGAAGTTTCTTAAAAAATAGTTATGATATCACGGTACATCGCTCTTAAGGGCGCGGTTCACCTAAGTTTTCAACGTCTTTATTTATTTTTATATTTGTACCAGATATTTTATTTTTCTTATTTCAGAAATAAATTGTGATTAAATCTTCCTCTAATCAAACTTTTGTATCTCTCATACTTTTTTCGTAATGAGTCGTAAACGTTCAAAATTTGCACTTTACGGTTTTAAGTACACCACTAAAACCAACTAACATACCAAACCGACAAAATTCACAGTGTATAACAATGTTGTAGGCTATGATTTGACATATATAAAAACAAAAAGTAAAATACTTCCGTATTTAATAAAAAATAATGAATTTTGAAATTAAAATTTAAAAAACGTCAGCAATTTTATATAAATACAAAAATAATATATTTTTTGTTTTATGTATGTAAAATCATAGCCTACAACATTGATATATAGTGCGGATTTTTTCAGTTTGGTACGTCTGTTGGTTTTAGTGGCGTACTTAAAACCGTTAAGTCCAAATTTTGACGTTTACGACTCATTTCGCAAAAACTATGAGAGATACAAAAATTTCCTTAGAGGAAGTATTAATCACAATTTATGTCTAAAATAAGGAAAAAATATCTGGTACAAATATATAAATAAAAAAAAAGGACGTTGAAAACTGAGACAAAGCAGGCCAAAATCTCTACACAGAGCCCGTAACGACGACTGAAGTGACAGAAGAGTTGCGTGCCCCTCGTCACAGATACACGCTAGCTCGCCCCTGCATCTCGCCATCCACGAGGCATGTGCATCTGGTGGGGACAGCGGGCGATGTAGGGCACCGCCCCGCGTTGTTGGTTATAACGACCACTCGTGTTCCTGCATATGTTGACATGCGCTCTCGTTCATGAGGGAGGCTTGTTGATGCAGTACAACCATACATACATCCCCTCTCCTTCACGCCTGTACTAACTCCCTAGTCGCATTCCAACCAACTCATCTGACACTTCATAAAAATAACTACCTATGCCTACAGAGACAGGAAAAATTCGCGGGTTCACTGCCCTGTAGGCTATCTTCCAAGAATATATATGTATTCAAGCAGACATCAGCTGTTCATTGTATGTTGTCAGACACAGTGAAACCATATCATTGGCCTTGCACTTAGTTGATTCTTTATTATCGACTGTGCGTCATCCAGTAGGCGTCAAACTGAGCCAAGAGCTAATTTTGAAAGTGAAAAGAATTTACAGTAGTTTGAATCCTAGCTTATGCCCAAATGAAAACGCGAATTTTATCTATCTACGCTATACCAAAAGATGAGACGGTTAGAGGTACGTCAATTTCGCAGATACATTCCAGGTCAGGTTGAACGCCAAAATGTATACGTCATAATCACGTGTGTGATTAGCTGGCGGCTGTCATGAAACGCATTTGACTACCGCAAGCCAACACTAAGTAAGGAAATAATTCCTAGAGCTACCGCATGCTGCTTGCTTGGAAGGTTGTAAGCCAATGAATAATCGACTGTGTCCAGTGCGTGTACAGGACTGAGAAGTCTAGGCTACTGCCAGATGAATCCGCGAAATTGACGTACCTCTAATGATGGTATATCGCGACCATTTTTTGGGTCAACGTGTCCTTGAAAACACTGTAGTTTCTTGCAGCATATATGATTGGGTATTGATGTATGTTTGACACAACATAGCTGTCTGCAGACCAACAACAGGCATCAGATATTACATTTGCGGGATTCTTATTGGCTCAGTCAAATAGGGCTACAGCTCCAAGTACAAAAGGAAACCATTAATAACGTAATAAGCTGAACGTGTGTTAAATCCAACAGACTGACATGTTTTCTCAAGAAAAACCATAATTTCTACCTATGCCGCTATACATAGTATCATAGAAATATGCATGCATTACTCAAGCAACAACATAGCATTCTCCAGTAGAAGTCCACGGTCAACAAGGAACATTTGAATAGCGCTTTGATTCGCTTGTCTCGCCGACAGATAGACGAACCCCGAAAGCCATTGCTGTGGGAGAATTCAAATACCTATTTACACGACCCTTCTGAGCTGGCTTGCAACATCGAAGACCTGGGGGCCTTCCATCAGAGACGACTACGGCAATAAGTAGAGAAAGACCTGCAAATTTTGCGTTATTATCTGACAGCAAACTCAAACGCAAGTTACTGTGTGCTCTTCTGACTTCTGCTATTGGTTGACAGTAGTCATGTGCGGCGCGCCTGAAGGATTTTTTTAGCCAATTATATAAGGTCAACTGCAAATAACCCACTATCCTGTAGCACGCCCAATCAAAGGTACGAAGGCCCAAAGCCGATGTCGCCAAGGAGTGTTTCCGGATGTGTATGGACCAGTGAATTATACATTGTTGCCAAATAATAATGAGAAATGTGCACGTCCCTAGCAATAAGCAACATGTAACGAGCCAAAAATTAGTCATTGAAGTGACATTGAAGTCGCTAGGAACATGCGCGGACTTCACGCTTTACGGCATTAGCACGTTTATCAACGACCTTGTAAGCTACTCAAGAAAGTTTTGCATCCCAAGGCATATTCAATCTCTGGGTTGCATGTGATTCAACAGAAAGTAAGGGCAGCAATACACGAAACTGTAATGAATACCGAGCCTGATATGATGTTTTAAAACTATGTATTCTCATTATCGTACATCAGTCGTCAGCAGGTGATGCAAAACGTTTTGTGCAGTATAATTAATTGCACACTAGACTGCCTTATGTATACAAATAATGCTGAAGCAAAGTCGCTGAGAATAACGACCTGTTGAATAACACGTTACGTTTTGGAGAAGCTAAACCAATATATGGGTATTTGCTGAATTGCAAGTAAATAGTTTAACGACATATTGCTCACATCTGGAGGAAGCGAAAACATTATGCAGAGTGTTATCCAACAACCCTGACGGCTTTGGCAGGTGATTCCCGGTATTAAAAAATAAACTGAAAATATAAAGAACACTTTGGGTTTCAACTTAGTATTAACGAAGAAATAAGCTTTTGAAAATATAGTTTCTCAGCGGGATTTTCCCAAAATATAGCAAAATTCATTGCTTTACGTTCTTAAGTTTGTCTGATACACAGCGAATTGTGGGAAATATCTTCCACCCTTATGAAACTTACACAAGTGTAAGGTATACAAATATTGTAGAGTCGGGAAATTCGAACATTTGATGAATGTTTATTAAGCTTATGGGACTTATGTAACAAAAATGATCCACTTGTGGCAACTGTCTAGGACCAATCGGCTTATTTTAAAACGCACTTGATAGTCTGGTCGCCAAACCATCAAATTTAGTATGACCTGGAAATGTTAGAGGACAAAGATTTTTTGACTGATTCGTATCCATTTTTTTCCGCTGATTACGAATCTGCCGGGTGACACTTTGTCACCTTTGGGCAATCGCCGCCATTTTGAAAACGTGGTGCCGGAAAATAGTTTTTTGTAATATGTAACTAACCGTTGGTCGTACGGAAGTTTTTGTAGTTAGATGAAATAATGGTCGTAAAAATTCACACAAAAATGATATTTTGCATTTTTTATAACTGTAACAGTTTTATCCCAAAAAAATTAATTAACTTTGCTATTTAAACATGTTTTCTTTTATTCGACCTAAAATGCTAAAATCATGTCCCGAATTATTAAGTCATCATGTTTTATTGTTATATATCATGTTGTAAATTATGTTTAGAAAAAGTACTACCAAATTACAACTATTTCATTGTTTGTTTTAACTTCCACGTTCACCCCTTCCAAACATTAATTTAGAAAAACAAACGCCATGAAAACTACATTAATGTAACCTAAATTTTCCTCAAAAATTAATTTTCGCATGATAATTTGTTGTTATATTAAAATAAGAATAAAATTTGGCATTTTAAAGTGTATAAAATACACAAAAACATGGTTAGGTTGAAATATGATGAAACACCTCGAATTATTTAGATGTCACAGTATTATAATGTTATATCATCCTCTTGAATCAGTTCATTTAAATTTCTTGTGTGGAGGTTGGAACACTCTTTTCAATCTTGAAAGAGATATGCAAGCCAGTTTTTCTTATAGTATAGGCTACTTTTTCCACTAGTTTTCGTAATTTCATCTTTGTCGAACATACTGCTTGAAACTGGTAAGAGCTCGTAACACAAAACTTGTCAATTGACAGATCACGTAATAAGAGCTGCACAGAATCGGCTGTATATGAGAGCAGTATCAAATACAAAAGTATTACCAACTTTTACGCTGTTTTTCATGGTTTGCATAGTAACCACTGTTTGTTTCAAAGGTGCGTGAAATCCATGTGGTAAATATTTTTTAAATCTATTTAATTCAAGAATTCCTCATTTGATAGCCTTCTCCATATTCACCTTATCCGTTGCAATAGAACCAGTAACAATGTTAACTATTTCATTCGGATGTTCGTGTGGATTCAGAGGATTAATGCGTGTTTGTAGTTTATCATGTATTTTCTGCCGACATTCTAGATTTACTTTCTTCCTTGTGATGTTGTGATGACTTGTGTCAAGTGTTACACAATTGCCGTATAAATTACAAAGATCTGTCACCAATTTGCTAGTTGAATGGAGACTAAGAGCCCATGTATTGATTGTTTTTGGCTGCGTTGCTATTCCTATTAGTCCTCCTGGACCTTTTCCATACCTCATGAGGGTTGTTTCTATAAACATGTCCGGCCACATTCCATTCCAAAGAACTTTTTGATGTCGCTTGCCGAAATTGCCATTTTCCATCATCTTTTGTTAGATGTCTTTTGATAAATTGGACATTTGGATGATGTACACAAGACTATAACGCAAGTAATTCCAATGTCCCGCACTGAAGACATACAGCAGCATTGACTCTGCTGCCCAGATATGCAAATGTCAACCACCGCCCCTCTCTGCTCGTACGAAAAGCACGATAATGAATGTTGATTATATGAGACAATCAACCCACAAACGTGTCGTTTTCCTTTGGTTAGCTTTTTCTTCTAATGTGCGTACCAAATCTCTTATAGCACTTGTTGCTAGGGTGGAACGCAAACTGTCTTCAGTGGTAATTCTAAGTGATCTGACATTCTGTGGATATTTATTTCCCATTAACATTTGGCTTTCATCTCCAAGTGCTGATTGCACTATTTCCGCTAGACCAGTCTCGGCCATCAGCTTACCAACACATCCAACAGCAAATACATGCCACCTAATCTTGGGACAAAATGTGGACGTAACATCTCGTTGACCGCTAATCATGACGCAGAGAAGTACCAAGAAGGATATAATTTATATGTTAATACAAACTTCTCCAAAATTTTCAAATATGTAAGCTAATATTAACACATCAGATTTGTTACATAATTATGTTTATTTGCCAATATTTTTAACATTAAATTTTACTCCAAACTTTTTGTGCAAATTTATAATCTTCATCGGAAATCTAGTTTTATTTAAATTATTGTTAAAGTTTTCTTTGGGTGGTAATTCTGTTTCATTAAATTTTTCTTCAGAATTCATAATATCGTATGGATGTACTCCTTTTTTAATAACTAATTCAAGTTGATCTACCGAACAATATTAAGACTTTTCTCCAAATTCTTGTTAATATTATTTTTGGAAAGTGAATCCAAACAAGAAGCCATAAACTAAAATTAGTCAATAAATCTTAAATTTACTCTATTATTTATATGTTTTGTGTAAGAAATATATTTTTCTTCGGTGTTTGGAAACATGTCAATTCTATTTTCATTTTCATGTGTACCCAAATCTTTTATAAATAAATGTGTTTCGTACTCTGATATATTATGAATGTAAACAGGATCTAAATTTCGATTTTGATCATTTATATTACAATTTTTATGTGCGGCGCCATGAAATTTTCCTGTTAAATGATCGGTATCTTTTACGGAATATTTTACATACGCACCCCTTTTAATAGTAAGTAGTGGTTTTTCACAAATATGACAATCTGTTGCTGGAATATTTTTATTTTTTCATTGGTCTCATCAGTATTTAATTTTCACATATTCCTATAATTTTTTAGATTCCTCCATTCATATTTTTACAAGAACCGTAGAGGCATTTTTTCTTAATAAAATACTGAGGGTTTGTAATCACCATTTTCATATTTTTTATAGTAACAAAATTTATTGGCTCATGTTTTTGATCATTATTTGTATCAGCATAATAAGTGAACAGTACTTTTAAAGAGTTTATAACTTTTAAATATTAATTTGTTATAGTCTTAGTTTGGAAGCTCTATTTTAACGCCTTCATGTTCTTTACAATTTTTTTCATGATTATTTCATTTGTATTTAGAAGAAAAATATAGTAAACATCTATCACAAAGAAATAATGTTTGACCATCTTTTGAAAGTTGAGAACCAATTAATCTTGAAAGATTGTTTATCCAACAATAGTGATCATTATTTTCATTTTTATTATATAAAATATTAGTATGTTTATCAGTTATATTGTTCGTAACTTTAATTCGATAAATCATATGCTCAATTTCGTTTTCTTCATTTTTCTTTTTGTGAATCGCTAATAATAGAAATATTGGGAATTTTTTCAAATAAATTAATTTTATCTAATTGCATTGTAAATTCTATAAATCTTACAAGCTTCATAAAATTCGTTTTCATATTATTCATAATAATTGACTCCTTCACGATGAATTTCTACTGAATGTAGTGCTGATAAAATTCACCATTAAAGCATTTTTATCATTATTTTAAAAGTTTACAACTTTTTTGTTTAAATGTTTCTGGCAAGTCAACATAAGAACTTCCTTAAATGGATTATATTTATTTATTTTTAAAACAAGATTTGTTTTTTTTTAAAACCACCAATAAGATTTTTTTTCAAAATAATTGTATATCAGCTAAAATTTTAGAAATGGCACTATCATAGTAATTTTCTAAATCAGGTGTGTATAAAATGAGTCTATTTTTATTTGTAAAACCCCCATCAACAGTTTCTGTTTCACCATAAAAAATTCTTGAATATTGTGTGTGTCAGTTTAAATTAACTTTTAAACCAATACGTTGCTTCAGTTCTTCTTTTATTTTGTATATAACAATTTGTTTTGCTTCATCAAGAAATATTTTTGGATCTATTCATATCATTTATAAAATCAATTGAATAAGTTTTTAATCTTCCTTCAAAAGCTTCTGCTATTTCATGTATTTCGTAGTTATCAAGTTCAAATTTTTTATTTAATTTTATTTAATGCTTCTTAATAATTTTACTTGCTTCGAGAATTTTTTTTTAAGATTTTACGTTTCTCGGCAAATTTCACTTTTTACCATAACACTTTTGTGTAAGTCTATTCCTACGGCATTTAAATTAATTTTATTAGTTCGTTCATGATTTTTTTGTATGGTTCATCATAATCACTTCCAAAAATTTCGCATTTCACCATAACTTTTCACGTTTATTTTTTTAAACATTTTCTGAGTTATTTTATAGTTTATTATTTTAATTATTTTTAAAAATACGTTTAAGTAATGGAGCAAGTTCTTTATGAATTCTTCTTTTCAAATGACTTTTTTTTCATGTTTGTTTATACTCAACGTTACATATTTCACATATAACATTAATATTATTTTTATGTTTTAGTTGCTAAATGTTTTTCTTCACGAGAATGTTCATGATAATTTTCACTAACATTACATTTATGTTGCGTTTTATAAGTTTTTCTACTCCTTTTAAAAACGTATCCTTTAAATTTAAATTAATTCCAAACATTTGCCATTACATAACTCTCAACTTTTGTCTCTTTTTACATAGAAAAAAAAATAAGTTTTTAAAAAATGAAAACATGTTTTTTTAGTGAGGATGAATTTTAATTCTTTTTAAAATGTAATTTTTTATTATATTAAAAATTCTAATGATATTTATATGTAAATGGAAGCGTAAAAACATATTACTGGAAATGTGATATCTGCAAGATTGATGAACCACATTCTGAGATTTCAAAAAATAAAAACATGAAAAATGACATATTTTATACTTCCTATGACTGTAAAAAAATTGATAATGCTAAAACGTCACAAAAATACCACGTTACACATGTAAAAAGATGTTGCGAAACGAAGTTTGAAAAACGTCTAGAAATATCATTACATAAAGATTAAAAAGAAAACTGTTGTAAGTAAATAATAATATTTTTTTAACCAAACATTTTAAATATAATTTTAATTGTGTATCATATTTAAATGTTTTAAAATTAATTTAATTTTTAATTAAGAAGATCCTTTTTCCTTGAACTTAAATTATTTTGATAAGTTTTGATATACAAGTATATTAGGCCAATGTATTTTATTTTAAAAACTTTATGTAAAAGTTTGTGATAATTTCTGATGTTCAGAAACATTTTCCCATTCAACATTATTTTTAAAAAATGTTATAAAATTTTCTGAAAATTTTTTATTTTTTGAAATCTCTCACCAGTTAACTTTATCTCGAAATTTTTCCGTAAAATATTTAGAAAAATCTTGTTTGAATGAAACCCTCTCCCAATCAATTTTATCTTAAAGTTTTTTCTATAAAATTTTCTGATAAATTTTTACCTTCTCATACATATCCCTAGTGAATTTCATCTTAAAATTCTGTTATAAAATCTTCCGATAATTCAGTCATAAAAACCTCATCTTCCCAATCAATTGGATTTTTTCTCTTAATATAGTCAACAATTGTATTTCTAACTATATGTTTGTTGAATATAAATTTAGTCTATCTTATAATTGTAAATTTTTATAGTTTCTTACATATGATTACAAAAAAAATGAAATAGACTATTACATTTAGTTTTTTCTCCTAACGCATTCTCAATTTTTTTTGTTCCTCGCAAGTTTTTTGTCACTATTTATAAAGAAAAAACATAATTGTTTCAAAACATTAAAAAAATTGTTTTCAGTATTTTTAAAAGTTATTTTTAGAAAATGTTTTTGTAAAAGTTTTTTTTTATTTTTGAGAAATATTTTTATTTTTATTTTTTTTTTTTTTTTTTTTTAGTACATAAGAGCTCCGCAATTTTTTTTTTTTTTCGTTCTTCAAAAAGGTTGTCTGTCGTAGAACTGGTACAAGACATCGACTGTCAGTTACAAGAAAGACGTGATGTGTTTTATTAACCAAACACATGATAACTGGTAGGATGAACTGATAAATATTTATTGTTGAATGTATGTACAATAATTACCTTAAATTTGGCATTTAGGACCTTATTTGTTGTTGTTACCAAACAAATTAATCATCTGAGTTTATAGAGGGTTGGAACGAAGAAACTTAGAAGCTTAAATTAAAGCGTTTTATTTTAACATACTATGTAAGTTATAATCAATGTATCACATTTATTCGCAGTTTTACTAATAACCTAGAGATAATATTTCAAATTTAAAAACGTCAGATACATAGATCACTATATTAAAAACAAATAGTTTACTTTTACTTTGATGAGTCACCTTCTCTGACTGTACTTAGAGAGAAGAAGTACTTTTTGCGGGAAAGTTGACTGTTTTCTATACTTCAATTTAGTAGATTCTTACATGCCACGTGTTATTTATTCGATATTTGTGTGTTCCCATTTTCCTGGACCAATAAGAATGGAGGTAATTCATATTCTGAATTTTTTTCCCGCGTCTGAAAAAAGTAGAATAATCACCGTCGATTCACATGAGCCGAAACAATGCACGATGTGTTATAGTCTATTTTGACAAGACCATGTTTTTTTTTTTCAAATTTTTATTCTAACAATACCGTAACACCAACATTAATCGTAATGCTCCAGATACGAACCATACAGTATTGCAGCCTGAAGAAACACCTTACCGTACCGACACGGTGCTGCTAAGTTTTCTTATACCTTATATTGGCCATGCTGCGCTACTTATTTGTTAGAGAACGACTTGTTTGCAGAACGAAGGAAGTGTTTTTTCCCTTGTTTGGCGTACTTTATTAATAACAGTACCACTTATATTCACTGGTTATAGTAACGAATGTAACATCTTATACTTTCTTTTAACTTTTTTTTTTGTTTGTTGTCGAACGTTGTTCATGCAGACTAATATTTGAAGAGTAATTCGCATGAATACATGAAGAGATCCACTAGGTTTTACAAATATAAAACAAAGGTGTTACCAAGAATGTATTTCGTAGTTTCTAATCAAAGAAATATGACGAACCGTGCTAGTAAAGCAACAATAGTGAAGCTTGGGCAAAGAAAAGTACCCGTTTAAATTACTATTTCGCGTTTCGCCTTTACTTCTCCAGCTTTATTGCAGTCCACGCGATTTTACATAATAGTGAATGCTATTTTATAGTATCATAAATACAGGCTGTTTGAAGCATTTATCGTAAAGAACCACAATTCTGTGGATACTCTAGTCTTATAGATGACTATCATAGAAGACGCTGTAATAGACCTAACTTAAAAATAATAACTTTCGTTTGTTGAGCTTACCACAGTAATCCAGCTTATGAATATATTTCCTAAATGATGTCAATAATTTTACAGGAAACGTTCTTCAAGTAAATATAGTTACGATTAAAGATATTAAAGAACGTGACGCAGTTTCCATATCATAATATTTAAAAAAACAGAAGTCTTGTCTGCCGGTATACTAAACTCTCAGAACTTGTACTCATATATTTAGTTTATAAAGTTGGTATAATAGGCTGCACATTTAACCTCTATAAACACAATATTTTCCGTTCTAAAACCAAACCGATTATTTGGTACATTTTTATTTCCATACGTCCAAAGGTAAAGCGTGCGCAAACACACACACGTGACCTTATAACATGGAGTTTTTACAAATACGATTCGAAAAGAATAACTTCGCAATATTTCATCGCAGCTAATTTATATTAGACTGATGTTTCTTTTTCTTTCAACACGTATTCGCTAGAGAAATGAAATTCATGCCTTTAACCAAAACGAGCAGGGAAAAAGAGATGAGGGTAGAGACGTTTGATAACAAATTCAGCTTTTTGTATGTTATTTATTTTCTACCAAGTGTTCTCGGAAGAGAAGGGTCTACATAAATTGAGCTGGAATGACTGTAAATATATTTTGTTTCCCATTACTTTTTTTCTAGTGTTTTAAAAATTTTAATAAAGTTCTTTGAGGAAAAATTTGTTCTGGGCGTCTGAACACGCTTTCTGTTTGCCCCTCGCTGCTTTGGTAGTCATACATCACTTTGCCGTCCCTCCCGCAGACCATTAGCGAGGAACGTATACGACTCCCTCAGAAACAAACATTTCAGTTGAATATGACGCCAATGTAAATGTATAACTTATATTTGGCTAGAACATTTTCCTAAATATTTTCTTGGTGATGAACAGTGACTTCGACATTTTAAATAAAATCAAGGACGTAAGGCATTTGGGGCACCACATCATTCGAGAAAACTATGTAAAACAAAATAAAAAATGCAAGTACGAAAATTAGTCAAGATTAGCTGCAGATTACATGTGTGTTTATTTCTCCGTAAAGTGAGAACGTTTGAACTCCAAATTTGTTACATGTTTGCAGCTTTTTCTTTTACTCTTTTTAAAATCTCTTCGTGTTTACTCTGTGTTATTTCTTATGTTCTGTCTACTGTTTTCCTGGCTGATTATTCTTGGGAGGTTCTTCTACTTTAAAGTCTAAGAGTTGGGTTTCTAGAGTTTTCCTCGTCTTGCCCCAGATCTTCCTTTCTACATTTATGATAAAATTTCAAATTATATACACATACACATGTTCTCACTACAGAAAATATTGGTTGGATTACATTATTGTTTTTTTTTTTTTGTCTCATCTGATTTCCTGAGACAACATATAACTGCAATAATTTTGCGTCCACGTGTTTACTCAAGACCAGATACTCCTGTTGCAAGTAGAATTTAAACAAGTTAATAATGTCCTGTCTCCTTGAATTTTGTACAGGGCACAGCAAATAGTTTAAGGGCGCGGTCTACAGCAATTTTCATCACCATTTTTTTTTTTTTATTTTTTATTTGTAGCAGAAATTTTTTTCTTATTTTAGACACAAAATGTGACTAAATTTGGCTCTTTTGAAAATTTTCTATCTCTCACAGTTTTCGCGTAATGGCTTGTTAAAGTCATATTTTGCATGTTTCCGTTTTATCGACTACACTAAAACCAACTGATATACAAAACTCAAAAAAATCACAGTGGATGAAGTCATTGCAGGCTACAATGCCGTGCTCATAAAATTAAAAAATAAAAATTATTTGAATTAAAAAAAAATGCTGAAACTGAAAATAAAAATTTAAAAAATGCAATAACTTTTTTAAATACAAATAATTTTTATTTTTTAATTTTATGAGCGTGTCATTGTAGCCTACAATGACTTTATCCACTGTGATTTTTTTGAGTTTGGTATATCAGTTGGTTTTAGTGTAGTCGTTAAAACGGAAACATGCAAAATATGACTTTAACAAGCCATTACGTGAAAACTGTGATAGATAGAAAAATTTCATAAGAGCCAAATTTAGTCACATTTTGTGTCTAATATAAGAAAAAATTCCTGGTACAAATAAAAAATAAAATAACGATGATGTAAATTGCGATATATCGCGCCCTTAAATTGCTATCACTGGAGCCGTGTTACTGGATAATACATTCATAGCCTCTTGCACGCTACTGGCTGCCAGTCTTAACAGTTCAACAGACATTCAGTGTTGCATAGTAAATGTCCAGTACCGCTTACCTTGAGCCACATCCACACCTCGTCACTGATGAGTGTCTACGTTATGCATGCCAGTTAAATTACGAGGGTCGAGGAAGCAGGATGTGATTATGAATATTGCAGTATTACGTGTTCCGGATTACTTTAAAGAAATGTTACAGCAAATGCGAGTACAATCACAAACATAGGGAATACCGCATTACCCGCTGTTTCCATCAATGTACTGCCATTGTTCAATTTCGCTCAAGCTCAGTGCTAACTCACAATGGATCACCGCTGTATGGTTACGAAAAATATATATATTTCTTTTAGATTCATCCAATATCCTAATATGTTTAGTGATGGAAATTGCATGGACACTTAACACTTAGTACCTACCTGTAGGGATGGCACTTAAAATTGCTCTTTGTACAGTAATGGCCTATGAACGAGCTCATCCTGGTATTACTAGCATCACTTGTCACGGTAATGTTGACTGGTGTTCCGTGACAAAGCTATAGGGCTGTGTCAGTGAAGGTCTCTATTTCAACTGATGTAGGCCTACATATAAAGCCCCGAGTGCACAGAGCTGAGGAAAAATAGACACCGCTTTTAGGAGTGCATTTATTGCCGAAAATAAATGGTGTAGGAATGTTTTTTTTTTCAGTAAAGATATGCTGTATACGCCATGTTTTACTTTAGTCCCATCGTATGTCATCAAAGAGGAAGAAACACTGAAATGAGTGAAAATTGTGTATTTCGACTTCGGCTCTCATTCTCCTTGAAGTATAAAAGACCAACCTTGCTTCTGTAGTGCATTTCTTTAACTTCAGACACAACGCAATAATAATATACTGTTGCAGATGTAATTTGCGTACATTACAAATACAATCGGTACCTGAAAGCACGTGGGCTCTAAGGCAGATTCTTGCTCAGTGTGAGACGCCTAGCTGGTGTCTGACTTCCAAGCACGGAACTGCTCTAACAGTGAAGTCTTGTCCGCTGATGATTATGTGAACAGACACGGTGGAAGTCGAGTAACCTGACCCCCCTTCCATACTCCCATCACCTTTCTGTATAATGGTAGACAGGTATAGGCCCTCGCGTTTCTTTTTAAAGTTGCCTCGGACAATATATTTTGAGTAGAGTAAAGTCTGTACACTTTCATTATTTCTAAGAATGCTAAGTTCATATTTAAACGGGGCAGAAAAAAATACAAATTATCCGGAAGAAAAAACTTATCGAGGTCTTCAGAATTGCCCATTTAACAAGGAAAAATCTTCTATATAATCAGGACTTAACGTCTCGTCGACGGTGAGGTCACTAAAGACATAGACGTTAGCTCGAACATGCAGGAAACACGGAAGTAATCAGCCATGGCATTAAGTTAGGAACCATCCCGACATTCATTTGGAGCGAGGTCGGAAAGCCTTGGCCTTCCCTGGAATCGAACTTGTGGCCTCCAGAATACAATGTCTTACCACTGCACCACCTCGCTTGGTTCTTGCTCGCATTGTGCATAGTGGTTGTGTGTTCGCACGGAACGAGTGCACGCGGGCTTGAACAAACACCAGGAAGGTCTTGCAGACCAAGAACCAGCTGCGGCAGTTTCCGTGCGGGTCATCTGCTGTGCAATAAGGTCACAGTATCGCCCTAAACGACGTAAGTGCTCACAGCCAGAGCTCGAGGTCGACATACTCGCAGCCAGGGCCTGCCGTGAATAATGTAAGGTCCTCTCTCGCAGAGAACATCGCAACGTGTTCCGGAGAAACCGCTTCGCTTCTTCCCAGAGGAGGGCGAGATCAAACGACCAGTAAACCACTCTCCATTCACGGCTCTACGGGACACTTGCTCTCTTCCACTCTCCCCTTCCTGGCACTTCCCGGTGTCCCCTAGGTCACAGAATAGCTGAGTACACAGAGACCAAGTTGCAGACCGTGTCCTCGGAACATTTCCTGAAAAACGCCAGGGACACGATTCTTTTATGTATATTCGTTTACCCAGTTAGGTCGACAAACATGCCATAAACACCTGCTGACTGGATGGCTGAAGTATTCGCCAGAAAAAATAACACGGGAGGTTAATCCTTGTGAGAAATAGTTGACAATATGTTTTGAAATGTATAGCCTAGCTGAAAACTTCATTTAAATTCGAGTCTTAAATTCCTATCTTTGCGAGGAATTGATAACTGCGTTAAAACTATGCTCCTTGCTTCTATTGTTTTCACGATAATTTTTGCAAAGAATAATTTATGTTTTCATTATAATTATTTGTAAGTCCAAGTTCACACCAATGATAACAGTGCTAATAACACATGTTTTCAACACAGTTATTAACAATGTTATAAAAATGCTTGAAACTCGTTGACAGCATCATGTTACCAGCATTATTGCCAATATTCTGTTATTAACTTTGTTTATATTTATAAAAAATATTAATAACATTTTTGTTACCAGCATTTTGTTGAAAACATTTGCTAGCAACAAAAGTTATTAATTTTTTTTAGAAACCTGTTAATAACTTCGTCATCAACACTGTTGATAACATTATTTTTCCAACTCATTATATGGCGGTTAGATCAAAGGATGTCGATAACAAATGAATCAGTAATTTGAGAAACAACTAAGTTAGTTTTCTATCAAAATGAGTTGCGGGTTTTATAATTTTTACAGAGGTTAATGCACGTATTATTAAACCACATTAAGCGTCATTTTCGAGTGTAACAAGGTACTGAATTATGAGTTCATTTGAAAAATGCAATACTGATATAATTGACTACTTCTTTACAAAATTATAGCACTGACAATTCATATTGCTAGAAAATTTATTTATGTTGTTTCCTAAATGACTGATTCAGATGTTACTAGAAATGTTATCAGCAATGTCGTAGGTAATTTTATCATCAACATTGCTGTTAACATACATTCATCATTCTTACAACTTTGTTAATAACATTGGTGTTTTCAGCAACGTTAATAGACCATTTGCTGTTAACATTGCTATAAAATTGTGTACCATACATTAGAATTTGTTGATAACATTTTGTAACTAACATATGTAGTAATTAACATTTTTACTGTTATTTTTTCGGTGTAAACTGGGCTTAAAGCCTAAACGCTAGTTTTGTTTGTAAGCTAATTTTTTCAAGACAGTTATAAATACTATCGTCCAGCGGGGGTGACTTTGTGATAGCAGGAGTGACTTTTTGCCGCTCAGAATCTTTTATTTTTGAGATTATTTGAGTGAAAAATAAATTACTCTAATTGAGTACTATAAAATATATATTTAAATCAGGCATTTAAAATTTAAATTAATCGTCTAACCAACCACAAAATAAATATTTTAAGTGGCACAAAGTCATCCGCAATTGGTACAATGTAACCCTGCTTGATGGTATGGTTTTAGCTAATTACGAAACTAACGAAACTTTTTGATTGACTTACGAAACGAAACCATATATTTCATTATCTTTAATAAATTCTAGCTAAAAGGGCGAAACCATTTTAAACAAAACCGCCAAACAGATTTCTGATATCTGCTCTCGTCTAAGATTTAAAAAAACGGTCACAACAACAGTAGAAAGAAGAGAGCATGTCCTTAAATAAAACTGCGATTTTTTAACATATTTTATTATCAAGAACTATGTCATACGGGGAAACCAATGTAAATAGCCAGCCTGCATTCAAATAT
>PNEQ01086946.1:0-74594 GCA_003012365.1 Medauroidea extradentata | reverse complement strand
ATACAATTTCATTTATTTTTATTTTTGTCACCAGCATGGCTTCGGCTCGTTCGCCGCCATTTTCGAAAGTTAGGGGTGGGGGAGAGAAGAAAAGAGCCTCGTTCTAAATTTTTCGCTGTCTCTCAGAGTGATTTAAAAGGGGAAGGGGTTACACTGCTGGAGCCTGGCTGGGCCACCAGCGCAGTTTTTTCTGAACAAGCAAACAATCCTTCTTTCACTCATTTTGAGACTCCCTGGGAATGCGACAAGCCTCGGCGACACTTTCTTCTTGGCCCCTCGCAGAGCTAATATTTTTCCTGTCCTGTCTGGTGCTGACTTCACCTCGACCCTCTCTAGAGGCTTACCAACAACACACTTTTTCAGTTCAGTCTTTATGCTACACATATATCTTAATTTAAAAACATGTAATTTAAAAACATTGAAATTTTGCCCATTAGAGGCTCCAAGTTTCCACAACCAAGTATTCAAATGGGTCGTGAGAAACCCTAGAATTGGAGCGACATGTAAAACATAGAGACTCCAGAGAAAAATCATGGATCATGGATAGAAGAACAAGAGAAGGAAAAATAGCCCGAAGCAGAGTCTGTTGGCAATATATTATTTGAGTCCAATTTGTCTTTAAAGAATAGAGAGTAAAGGCGATACAAGGTCATAATCGGTTAGATAAAACGGAAAGTGTATAGCCTAATTTTTGCCCCTGGAGTACTAACTTAAATCAAAGCTGCCTCACAGCTGAATAGTTGTTGAAGACCTTAAAATGCTACTCGTGGATATAGAGTTGACACGAAAATGTTAATTATTAAAATAAAGACAAATTACGCAATTGCAAAAATTAATATTCATCTAATATGAAAGTAAGTGCGAAGTTAAAATACTCATTTCACTAAAGGTAATACCGAATACATTATTATTGATATAAAATATGCAGCTAAGTTCACTGTAGAATTCGCCTACACAAATACCAGGCACTGATGTTTGATGAAAATAAATCTGCACGAAATTGTTTCAATGTGCACATCTGTACCTCTGCTTCATGGTAAAAAACTGGATCTTTTTAAGAGTCCTATACAGCAGGCACTAGATGCCGCGTCCGAGTAACGGAAACACGCAGGCGATAAGCTCTAGTCTGGCTCGTGCGTTAAGGCCTTGTTACCAAGTTATGCAGTGATTTCGAAAATATTTTTTTAATTGCTACCTAATACTCATCAAAATTTCGCTCACCAGTTTTGACACTTACATGTTATAGTTTGTAGTTGAATTTTTTTGTAGGAATATACTGAACGGTTTTTCAGATTTCATCACCTAAGGTACCACGTTTTTTGTCGTGAAAATAAGAAAACATTAAGCAAAATTTTTTTTTTGCTGACGAATGGTACACTATTTTTAAAAACGCATCCACAGTATTGTGCATCGTGCGACTGCACATTAACTCAAATTTTTTCAAAGCGTTTGGTTAAAAAATATTTGAGTTATGTCACCTGTCTGAAAAAAAATTCGGGAACAAGCCCTTAACAACCGTGTAGTCTATGCGCGATGCGCGAAAACGGCGTGCAGTGTTTAGGTCGTTGGTTTTTTTCTATAGGATTTTAAGGGCGTTTAAGTGCGATAAAAGCATAATTTTATATTTGTATGAAATCATGTTAGTTTTGTAGACGAAACAATTTTAGCTGGCGTAGTTTTCTCACAACGGTGCGTCAAAGCCAAAATGTGCATGTTCTGCTGCCATGCAAATAGTGAAAATCAGTTGAATTACGTTCGTGATATAATTCACAGTGAAATAACACACTATGGGCTACGTAATATAACATTTGAAAAAAAATCCCGGGAACTGCTTTTGCATTTAAAAAAAATTGCCGAATTTGCAACTATTTTTCTGTATTTTTGCGATATTTTTAAAATTAAAAATATTACGTTGTGGGTTTTGTAAATGTTTCATTGCATAGCTCATGGGATGAAAGTTTACAGTGAATTATTTGGTTTATGCAGGTCAGTTGGTTTTCACTAATTGCATGGTAGCGTAACAAGCAAATTTTGTCTTTGACACCCGTTATGAACTATGAGAGCTAAAATTGATTCATAAGAGTACAATGTACTCACGAATACCGTCTACAAAACTAACAATTTTTTATAAAAAATATAAAATAATGATTTTATCGTACTTGAACACCCTTAAGCGGCAGTCCTATTATTTTTCTTATGGAAAGTTTAAAATAAAGTCTAGTGCAAGCTTCTCTATTTTCATTTTACGATTCCGGTAGGTATGTTTTACATGACAGCATTCTGAAAAATACGTTTTTTACCATTTTGAGGTGCCCTGAAACCATGTTTCTAAGCATGATTTCTTAAAAACAAAAATAGAGAAGCGTAGTTTGAAATGTGTTTTATTTTCGTATATAAATATATCAAACGCACGTTTAGTAGTATCTCGTTAGAAACACTCTTAACTTGCTGCACCAATGCTCGAGCGGCAGCTGTAGCCTATGCAGCTTTTAAGGGTGCCGCCTACCGCGCGTGAGAGGCTCAAAAGTGACGGAGTAGTAAGGTCGACCTTGAAGCGCGCATCGAATGCCGCGTCGCCTCAACGAGCTAAGCGCTGAACTAGCGTGCAAGCTTCCCGCCGAACGGTTTTTACTATGGGACATTAAGCGGTGACCATATAATGTTATTGGCGGAAAGTCTGCAGCAAAGTACACTGAATGTATATTTATGAGTTTTACATGCATCCCGTTAGTACAGTTTGAAGTACGGCTGTCTGAAAAGGACGTTTTTAACCATGGTGAAGGGCTTAGAAACAGTGTTTTTAATGAGCGTGGCGTCTTAACAATGAGGTTCCGACCTTGTCGGAAGTTCGTTTTATTTTCGTACGTTGGCACAATGGGCACACGTGGAATATTTTCGTAGAAAAAAACCTGTTTACGAACATGCTGCAACGTATTTGAAGCGTGGGGTAGGCGGCCGCCTTAACACTCACTCGCCGTGAGATTCTACCGCAAATCACAGACGTGTGGTGTCATCGCAACCGGAAGCTAATTGGTTCAGACAAATGAGCGACACCTCTGCACAAAGCCATTCCACCAATGAACGTAAAGCAGAGATGCCAAAGTGCACACAAGACATTGAAACAAGTGTCAGTCTGCTGGTGTTCCTCAGGTTGTTCGTGTGGCTGTAGACAGACACAGATACCAGTTCCCGAAACGTCGCACCTGTGGTCGTCGAAAGAAACTTACTACAGTCGTCTGTGTTAATTTTGTTGTTGTTTTGTCTTATCTAAGGCCATCTCTGTTGCAGTGTTCATTTGTATTGTCCTCGTTGTCTTTAGTACGTCATTGTTGTTATTGCCGTGCTTGTTTGGTCCTTCTCCGTTTGATCTTCCCTTTTACTTTCTCCTCGTTTCGTTCTTCGGTTTACATTATATACCGAATTTATTCCAATCTCTAATTATGACCTAAAGCGTTCCATTAATTTTCACTATACTTACAGTAATGACCTGTTTTTCGTTACTAAAGTCCTTTTGTTAGTAAATCGCATAAATATATATCCATAACCCTTTACTTACGTTACAAACATTTACCAAAAATGTACGTCAGCACAGTATTAACAAAGAATGAAGGAAATTGTCTCATGTCTAGAGACGGGGATTAATTATGGCAAAAAATGTTTGCTAAGTTCAAATTAAGTGTGTACATGCCGAATATCTTATTAAGTAGAGATGAAGGTATATCGCGAAAACGTTTTGTGCCAACGTGCCCTTGAAAACACTGTGGTTTCTTGCAGCATGTATGTTGGGTGATGTACGTCTCACACAGTGTAGCTGTCTGCCGACCAACAACAGGCATCAAATATTACAATAGCGGGATTCTTATTGGCTCAGTCAAATATGACAACAGGTCTACGTACAAGAGAAAGCCAGTAATAATCTAATAAGCTAAACATGTGCTGGAATCCAGCAAACAATCAAGTTTTCCCGCTATAAACCATCATCTCTGCTTATTAGTATAGATGGCGAAATTTCGCGAATTCAGTTACCTGCATGTTAGAATCAAATATCCAATGCATACTCAAGCCCTGACCATTTGTCCACTAGCTGCTACTCAGTGGAACAGCAGACAATGAACGAATAGACAGGGCTTGAGTATGCATATGATATTTGATTCTAACATGCAGGTCATTGAATTCGCGAAATTTCACCAACTCTACTTATTAGTAAACACTAGAGATATGTAAAATTCCCGTTATTATTTGGTGATGATGTAAGCACTCGAACATTATCTGTGATTTCATTACTCACCATATATTTGGCTACTGTACATGTGATTGGTCGTTCTACCGAGGAACTTTGATTATTGGCTCAAAGTATACCCCGCTATAATCCACGACACTGTAGGCCAGTGCCAGACTTCGAGAGAGCTATCAATTACATATATCAAACAAAACCATTCAGTATGTCATTGAAACAATTTTGTGCTAAATTCCTTTCGCCAAAAATAAATGGATCAAATTACTGAAAATTCATTCTGCACGCCTCGAAACTTCATGCGGAGTCCTTTGATATCTGAAAATGCGGTTTGAAAACACAGACTGGGAAAGTCGGACCGGTAGGTGGGAACACTAGATTGCCGCGATAGCTTTGTAACAAAGCCGGCCCCGAGCACGCGTCCCGCGTCAAGGTCGCGCCGACACTGGGCGCCTTCCGAGTATTTGCGAAAGACAGGCTCCCCGGGAGGCATTGTTTGTGATATTGCAGCACGGCGACGCAAAAAAAAAAAAAATCAGATTTACGCCTCGTAACACTCGGCCTCGTGGGATACCTCGCCGCAGGTGTTGCATCACCGCGTGTGTCTATGCGTGCGTGGGTTATGTTCTCTGTTTGTGCAAGCCACCCCCCTCCCGTATTATCCACCAACTCCCGCCCGGGAGGTGCGTGAAAACAGGGAAGCGGAGGGAAAGTCGGAGAGCTACTGATCCATCCCCAGTTGACTTCCCTCGTCGAGGTGGGGTATATAACTCCTGGTGGGTCTGCCGATCTGCACCCAGTGCGGAGGAGTCTACGGCTACATTCACACACGACGTCGCCATGAGGCAATTCGTGAGTACTGTTGACATACCTCCAACTCTTGCAGTAACTACAGGCACTCAGACGGAGTTGTGCAGAAAATAACCAACCCACAGTTCACTGAAATTGATATATTCAAGGTCAAAGTTTTCTGTGTGAGGGCTCTTATTATTCTTCAAAATCATAATTACAGATGATGGGATGGTTTATCGCAGGAATAACTTGACTATCTTATGCTGGATCTCAACATACGTTCAACTTACCAGAAGATTACTGGCTTTAGCTTGTACTTGGAACTATTATTACCCTATTTGACAGAGCCAGTAAGAATCCCAGTATTGTAATACTTGATGCCTGCTATTGGTCTGCAGACAGCTACGTAGTGTCAAAAGTATACCACCGAGTCATATATGTTGCAAGAAACTACAGCGTTTTCAAGGGTATGTTGGCACAAAATATTTTCGCGATATACCATCATCTCTAATTATAATTTAATACTTGTTCATTTTCTAGGACATTTTTCGGACCTTCTTCTTCTAATTGGTATAATTATCTCAAAATAAATTACTTTGTGGGTCGATTCCTTTCTGCACAACTCCGTCCAATACTGTTACAGGTTTCACGCTACGAGTAAGGACAGGAAAATTTCGCGAATTCAATTACCTGCACGTTAGAATTTATTGTCCTACGCATACACAAGCCTCGTCTATTCGTTCACTGTCTGCTGTTAGTTAGTAGCAGCTAGTGAAAAAATGACCGAGGCTTGAGTATGAATAGGACAATGGATTCTAACATGCAGACCATTGATTTTGCGAAATTTCCCTGTCCCTAGCTACCAGTGGCGTAGCGTTCAGTGTTCCAAGGTGTGCGGTGATAAGCAGTGTTAATTTTGTAGGTTATAGCAAATCTACGGTTATAGATGAGTTACAAACGGCCGCATTATGTGAATGCCGACCTTTTCTACGATTGGTCAGAACTTACTATTTCCATGGCCAAATTTAAGCAATAAGCAGTAACTCTTCACCTGTATACGTTTCGTTTCATACCCAATTGTCTGTCTCGTATGATAACAGTTTTTGACAGTTCTGAATGCAGTTGTGAACAAATTCTTCCATGGTTATTTTTGTAGTCCTTATATGTACATGGGTCGTTACATTAATTTAAATCATAAATTTGTGGACGAGGCACCATTCCGACCAGGAGCGGTTCTTAGGGGCTTAAGTGACGGAAGATATTGGGGAAAAGAGCACTAATACCAGGGGATTGTGGGGAAAAAACTTTTTAAATAGAATGTTACCTGAGTGTGTTAGTGCATACAAATCATATGTGATAGAGCGGAACACTGTTGCTCACATGGAAACAAATCTATACAGAATTGCCAACATAACTGACGTAAACTTGAAACCTTACGCGAGGCAGACCACACGATAAGGGTACGATTCCCGAATAGGATCGCTCCTGATTTTCGCATGTAAAACACATAGCAGACGTTGCCACTTGCTGGCGGGTTATCTCGGGGTACTCCATTTTCTCCTGTCCTTGCATTTCGTCATTGTTCCATTCAACTTCTTAGCATCCACACCAGCGCCCAAGACCTCAGGGTTAAGCGTTGACCAAATGTATCTATATGGGTCTATATATAGAGCCACTACTTTTTTGGTTGAAAAATGTGCTTCATGATTATTGCCAGGGTACCTTTGTTCAGGGATGTCACTAATTTAACTGTGCCAATCAGAGTAAGGTTACTGAGACATCACACGTCTGTGATTTGAGGGTGGAGATCCCAAGACGCTGAGAGTAAAAAAATTCAATCACTGACCTTGAAACAAGTTGGTACAAAATTCTGTTAGTCAAAAAACAGCGGCTCTATTTATAACGTAGGACCTTGCGAAGGCATTTTCGGTAGGCACTATGGTAGGTCCTACCTCCGTGTACATTATCTGCCACTGAATAAGTTAGAATTGAATATCGTCAGAGTGGTGGCGATGTAAGCCAGCGTTGTCTGGAGATTTTCGAACTCCAGTCATAATGCTTATCATTTGTTACTACAACAATGCTATCCTTGTAAAAATCCTTCAACCCTTAAGCCGGATTCACAACCACACTTAACGTGCGTACGAACACACACACGTACGTTAAGTAATAAAGATTGGATTCAAAACAAAATTTAATCTCGTAATTTGCGGAAATTGTTTAAATCATAACAAAATGACGGTAATATATGATCGTAATTTATTTTTACTTTTCGCAGCGAATTAAATAATTTATGAACATAAGATAAATGACTTCTCAGTATAAAGTAATATTATATTGATTCTTACGCTTGCACACGCTGCATTCACAACTACCACTTAGCGTACGTACGTACGAAGTAGAAAGTTCATCAACTCTTACTACGTACGTACGCTACGCGAGGATGTGAATGCTAGCATGCACACTAGGTGTTTCTACTTTTACACGTACGTACGTGCGTAAGCTAAGTGGTGGTTGTGAACCCAGCTTTACCATTTCTGGTGTGGTTTATCTCCGTTAAAATCGTGAAATTAAGGATTGAGTTCCTTGTATTAGTTTTGGCTTGTAGTTACAATACAGTTCATAATAAACACGTAACAATGGCCTGAACAGTCGTAATATTTTGTAGAGCCCAGGATTTCGAATTTTTTTACACTGTAAAAAACTTCCTAAAATATTTAGGAAGTTATTATCCCAGACACAGTATGGGACAGTTACCATACTTCCGCCTAGTAAATATGCAAACTTTTACACTTGTTACAATACAAGTCTGGCAACTTCAGTATACATTTAACTGTTTTATATAAAGGTTTAGGAGTGCTACCATGCATGTATGGGAAACAATTCTACCACACCTATTTTCTTAGCGTTCCTATAGGCTACGCACGTCTGGTACATTTACAAACTACTTGTTAGAGTGTACATACTGACTGCACCTAACACAAAAACTCGGGAAATCTGTGAGTGAACAACACCTAGAGCGAGGTTATGAACTTATGGCAGTGCGACACTAAACGATATGTCGTTACACTTTATTACACAGCACATGACTTAATGTAATGCCGTGTTTCACAATCGATTAGAACAGAAAATTATCACAGTGCATCGTTAATCTTAGGTAGGAATGCTGAGATAAAAAGTGTTCGTACCCAGGCCCCAGGCCATACATACTAATACACGGTACTTTAGAATGTGCAGCAGCCAGTGTTTGGTGAGGTTCAGTGGTCAAGTCTGGGCTGGGTCCTTCAGTATAACATTTAATGAAGTTCTCGGTCCAGATAACGCTTCTCTCAGATATTTCATAAAATAATTTAAAATGCTTTGTTTTGATCAGGATTTGCGTCTCGTCGACAACTAGGTTATTTGAGAATGTAAACACATTTTTACAAGGACAGGAACTGGGGGAGGAATTGGCCATGGACTTTGCTACGGAACCATTCCAGCATTTGGCTGGACTGATTACGGGAAACCGAGATCAGAAATGCCGGAACAGGGAAACGAACCCAGATCCTCCCGAATGCGAGTCCAGTGTGTTAACGTTGCGCCATCTAGCTCGGTTTCAAGATGGCAGTACTTCTAGGGCATTTAAGCAATTCATAATAAAGTAAATATTTCCCAGGACATTTGCAACCAGCAAACGCGTAATAGCTTGTCCGATGAGACTCGTTGACAGGTTAAAATTAATTTCTAAGAAACATACTGTTCTATGAATTCATAAATATTTGCTTCACTCAAACACGGTAAGGGCCCACTCACTTACTTAGAATCAGCCCTCCCGGTCCTATACAGTAACCTGGGAAAATGTGTTATATTGGTCAGTTGTAGGTTACACAACATTCCTGCATCGACAGCTGCTCACGTGCTGTAAAATTAAGCATAGCAACATCAAGAGCCGAAAAGTATAAATAATATAAATTCAACGATTACTATGCAGCTTACACCAATAAAATTTAAATGTTCACGTAAATGCATCCGCAGTCCGTTTGGGTGTTGTAGACAACCGAACGTTAGGATACATATAATGGATGGATCTCGTAAGACCTGAATAAACTTCATATAAGCAAAATGTGACTGTTTAGTTTCTTCGGCAGCCATTTTGGGCATTTATTATAGGCACTGCGTGTTAACGGTACAAAAGGTCCTGAGCAAAAAGAATTATCTGCCTTACATTTAACAAAAAATCCAAAACATGTGTAGACCTGAAATTGGCTATCTCCCCTTGTTCGTAGGGTAGACACAACATCTGTTAACTTCGTGAGATATCAATAAGGGAAGTATAATAGTTAAATCTGAATAGAGTCTGTTTACTTAACAGTCAGTGGGCCTGGCGCGTAAACCGTGCGTGTAGCGTGGTACGGAAAGTATTTTTCTCTTGTGTAACTATTTAAAACGTATCCAATGCTTTTATCTACGAAAAGAAGACTCACTTCAAACTGCGTCCCTATGCTTTTTTAAAAATGTCGTCCGCTAGTTAAAAACTTGATTTCCAAGCTCCTCAAAAGTGCTAAAAATAACTTTCTCACGTTGCTGTAACTTAGAAAACATAAACCGAAATCGTAAAACGAAATCAAAGAAACCTGCATTGGACTTTACCTCATACTTTCCACACGTAAAACAACACGGTCATCGCTTGAAGTCTCATTGAAAAACACATTCTACGAAAACACTACACGCTAGTATAGCCTAGTACTCCGCGCCCAGAGGCGATAAGGTGTTTGGCGGACGTGTTGTATTCAACTTATCGCCTTTCCCCCGGTTTCCGTGCCACAAACTTAAATAAATAAATAAATAAAACCGGCTACTAACTCTTAAAAGCGAGCAATTTCGAAGAACGTATATTCTCATAAATAATAATCAAGACGTATTTAATTTTATTGCAACTAAAGGCGTTAATTTTTGATTCGGTGAAAATACTTTCGTTTACACAAGATGCTGCAAAATTGCATGCCAATATTATGGGGGGACAATCCTTAGAAGAGGAACAAAAAAGATCATATGAACATAGGCCCGAAAATGCACCGTTACATGGAATACCTACCGGCTAATTAAATACTATTTATCTTGTATGTAGTTGCCAATAATAGCTGCAATGGTATTCCAGTAACACGATCCAGCCAGCAAGCTACGCAGTATACATCTTGTACTGTGAAATGTAGTACAAAAATGGTACATTTTCGGACCTACGTTAATGTAATAATTTTGTCCCTCTAGATGTGAGACTTGTTCCTCCAAAATATTGATACGCGGTTTTGCAACATCCTGCATCTACAAGTGGCGAAATGATACAAATTGATTGAAAAGTAAAACGACATCCAGGCCTCAATAACTGCTCATTTTTACTGGACCTAGTTATTAACTGCATTTCCAGTAAGCATGAGTTCTAGATAGTTGAATCATACGTTATATTTCTCAGCATTCGCTCCAGTTTTCCCAACCTGATAAGCTCTTGACTACCAAACTCACTGAACTTCAAATACATTCCGCTCTTCGCTTCACATTCGCGGAAAGCACTCGGTGTGTTACGAACTTGTGCACGCTTAGATTGTGGGTAGCGCGCAGTGTATTGTGAACAGTGGTTTCGAGGGAAGGGGAACACGCTAGGATAATTCGAACTGCGGCGAGGAAGGCAGCCGTGGAAGTAGTGGAGTATAATGTGTTCAGGGGCCTGGAGGATCTCGAATAACCTCGGTAGCGAATCTGCCTGGGGCCCGCCAGAGGCACTCTGCCGATGGGGAGGTGTATCGAGAATCCTGTTACCGCATCTACATACAAGTGCGGACAGCACGTGGGCGAACAAACATACCTTCTCCAGGCATACTCTGCTCTACACTACTGACGGAGAAACAAATACGTGGCAGTCACATGGGATAAGTGGCTGCAAGGTACGCACATGTTTGCTCATTGCTGTACTCGACTGCTTCCTCGTTAACACATCATAATTTCTGCAACTGACACATCGGGCGCGTATTGGGTGCCTCCGCCCGCCGCATGTTCCAAACATTTATGTGCGAAACGCGCGTGGAGATAAGGCGTGGTGATACAGAGCCTAGTACGTAGGCAATACTGTGTACACACGTATTTGTTTTCCCCGCCGCACAGACACTCGTGGATATTCACTAACATCAGCTCACAAAATCGTAACCAACCCTTCGTCCCTGGCACCTGATTGCTTGATCATTGCAGTTGAAACTTCATGTGTGTGAGTTTCCGTGTATAATGTATTTTCTGCTTCAATCTTTAATATTGTTGAAGGTTAAACGTTTTAATCGTAATAAATACTCTGCCGACCTACAACATAAAAATCAATTCCATTGAGTCTACAATCAAATTGTGCTGATATTTACGTGCCTGAGGAGGTCATAAAGCTTTAATTTTTGTGCGTTAGCTTATGTTCACTACATGTATCCTCATTTATTGATGTGGAAGCAAGTTTTGTGAATTTTTTTAAAGTAAGTTTCAAATAGATGATAATAATAATGACAAGACCAATGTTAACGTTGAGATGTGAAAAACAATCGAGCTCCAGGCCACATCCAATGACTGCAGTGTCCCCACTTCGGAGCGAGGAGGGAAGAACTAGAGTTACGCAACTGCGACAGACGGTAGTCGGAGCGTATCTTCGAGCAAAGTCACGCACGAGACAGGATATCCGGGATTGTACGCAATGTGCGGTGTGTTTGCTCAGTCAAGCGGCAGCATTCGTAATGTTGCTAGTCCGATCCCGAACGGCTTTTCTCTAAAGTATTTGTTAGAGTCATAGCAACTAAGAAAACTTCTGTGTGATCTGTCACTTGTCCATTTTTATTAGGAACCATTTTTTAAAGTTAAATTTTATCATAAAATATAAAATGAAATTATAGAGTAACTGTCGATTAAATTTTTTTAAGAAATTATTTACTGCATACTAGAGTTTTAAAGAATTATACTGTGTTATTAAGGGTTAAATATGATAGGAAATTTTGTGGATGACAAAGTGTATCAAATTACAATATAATTATCAGAACTAATTTTTTTGTAAATAAATTAATTATGTTACACAATGTTTACACTTTCCTCACACAAGAAATTAAGTATCACAAAACTACTAAATTTATTGGGACTTCAAATAAATATTTTTGACCACACCAATTGCACAAGCCTGTACTTCCTCTTCATCAGTGTTATGGTCTGAAGACAACAGCCTTGCATATTATTCCATCGACATTAGGAAACAACTGGTTCTTCAGACAGACAATACAGGTATCATAGGAATACAGTACATATGATATCTTAATTTTTGATGTTGTACAACCACACTTCCATCCCGAGAGGTTGACAGTGTAGGGGCAAGCGATATGACAAATAAATACGAACTATGTATACTCACTGCTTACTTGGGATTCGAACCCGGCATTACGTGATATAAAGTCACCGAAGGATTATGTTTTATGTCCGCAGGTAACGCTGCTAGTCGTCACCCTGGCGGCCTGCGTCCTCGCCGAAGAAGTGAAGAAGGTCGCGGAGGACAGCAAGGCCGAATCCAGCAAGCCCAAGCGCGGGCTGTACGGCGGCTTTGGCTACGGCTTCGGCGACTATGGCGGCTATGGCGGTTACGGCAGTTACGGCGGTTACGGCCTGCACGAGCCAGTGCACACGGTGACGCTGACCAAGGCAGTACCGGTGCCGGTGGCGCAGCCAGTGCCGTACACCGTGGAGAAGCCGGTGCCGTACCCGGTGAAGGTGCCCGTACACGTGCCCGTCGACCGTCCGTACCCGGTGCACGTGCCGCACGCCGTGCCGTACCCGGTGGAGAAGCCCGTGCCGTACCCGGTGGAGAGGCCGGTGCCGTACCCGGTGAAGGTGCCCGTACACGTGCCCGTCGACCGTCCGTACCCGGTGCACGTGCCGCACGCCGTGCCGTACCCGGTGGAGAAGCCCGTGCCGTACCCGGTGGAGAGGCCGGTGCCGTACCCGGTGAAGGTGCCCGTACACGTGCCCGTCGACCGTCCGTACCCGGTGGAGGTGCCGCAGCCGTACCCGGTGCCTGTGCACAAGCCGGTGCCGGTGCCAGTGGCGCAGCCTTTCGTCGTCCACAAGCCCATCTACCTTCACGACGGTGGCCACCACGGCTTCGGCCACTTCGGGGGCTTCCACTGACCTCGCTGACCCCACACGACGACCACGACAACTACCGGCAACAGTTATTTATTCTTCCTGACGTCCGCGGCGAGAAATGTATCCATGTACCATGCAGCTGAATTTTATACTGTGCTTTCCTATCCCACAATACTCAAGCGAATAAAGCTGACACAAAAATATAAGTACTACAAAATTGTTTTCATCACAAAACATTCTCATGAAACCAACGTCCTAATAAATTTGGGTTCCAGCTCATTTAAAATGATAAAGTTTACCTACTCATCGTTTATATTTTTATGAACACGCTACATTGTTACTATATAACATTTAAAAACCAACAAACTTTACATAATACTATCAAAAGTATTGAAATGCACCATGAATACGAACTCGTCACACAATGCAAACACATGTATCGATTACTAATCCTGAGTAAGTAGTTACGTAGACAGGTCGTGGTTTTATGTCAATTAGACAACGAGTTTGAAACAAAGCGGCCATGACCTATATAGTTAAGAGCCATCACCACCACCACAGCATTCACCAGAGCTGATATCAGGTAAGTTGTAGAAAACTCATTTAAATGTTGACGAACATGAAATCGAGCCCATGTCAATACAAGTATAACATAATACATATAGTTTTTCGCGGGAAAACTTGACGGTTTGCTGGGTTTCAACGTACGTTCTGTTTACTTAAAGATTACTGGTTTTCACTCGAACGTGTGGCTGCTACCCTATTTGACTGAGCAGTAAGAATCCCGCTATTGTAATATTTGATGCCTGTTATTGGTCTGCATTCAGCTACGTTGTGTCAGAAGTATATCACCGAATCAGATATGTCGCAAGAAACTACAGTGTTTTCAAGGGCATGTCGTCACGAAACATGTTCACGCTATACCATCATCTCGAATAATATATCACCTTTGTACCACCTCCCAGGTCATATCTGAACATACGGCGTGTCTTTTATCAGTAATAGTGTTGTTCGTCTGCTAATAAGCACAAATTACTCATGAAAGATACGCAAAGCAATAAAAAAAATAATAGCGACAAATCATCAATGAGTAGGGCCACGATTTTGTCGCGAAAAGATTTTTGCCCCACTTTGTTTCAGTGATTCACGTGCACATCGGCAGTTCTGTTTCAAGGTTATTGGCAGCGTTTCTTTGTTCAGACACGTTTCTCATTTGACTGCACCAATCAGAATAAGATTATTGTGAGTCTGTACGTCTATAATTTGCCAAGGCAAGTGAGAGTAAAATCATCCAATCACAGACGGCGTAGCAGAGCTGCAGGTGTGCACATGACGCATCGAAACCAAATGTTGCAAAAATCTTTTCGCCATAAAATCGCGGCTCTATCAATGAGTAAAGACAATAAAATTAGCGTTTTTTTTCGGCCTCAAGCTAGAATCCAAAGAACTGTAAGTTGGTGTCACATTTGCAACTGGGCCCTTCTTATTTGACTCCTCCTTGAAGTCGCTGAGCCAATGATAGAATGTAACTAAATGCAGGCCCATATCACTGTGTCAGCGAGTAGTCTACGCACATCTGTTGTCTGCATCAGTAAACAGTAGGGACTGGAAAATTTCGCGAATTCAATTACCTGTAGGCTAGAATCCATTGCGGTATGCATTCGCTCATTTTCTGCTGTTCCACTGAGTAGCAGCTAGTGGACAAATGGTCAGGACTTAAGTATGCATAGGATATTTGATTCTAACATGCAGGTCATTCAATTAGCGAAATGTTCCTGTCCCTAGTAAACATATATTCTTGGAGCCTAGCCTGCAGACCAATAAACCTGCGAATTTTTCCGGTCTTTATCAATGACATGTAAATCTTTCACATTTTCACATAATTTTCCCCATTGATTGTATTGAAATATTATATGTGTATATCACCCACAAAATAATTTTATATGCATACAGGCGGTCTCCATTGCTCAGGTCAGCATATCTGAACGCAGTTTCGCAAACTGTCTGGAAACAGTTGGGAGCTTCCGTGACCCAGTCGATACTGGTACAAAGATCAACGTGTATTTAATAATTGCATTATTATTACAAGTAGGTTACTAAAATAATCACTAATTATTCTTTACCACTATCATAAGGGACAAACGTGCAGTAAAGAAAACACGAGTTCACTTCGCTAATAACGTACCAAATACTACTACATCATGAAATTTCAACAGTCAAGATATAATGGGCTTGAACAACGCTTTTTGCAGACAGAAATGGCGTTAGACGGAGAAATCTAAGAGGAAAAATTATGTTTTATTTTTATTGGCATGAACGCAATAACATGAAATTCCTAGAAGACAGAAATCGTGTTAATTTCAAAATCGATTAGTCTGAAAGAATCAGCGTTATATCGATTGAAGCATGAAGATAAGTTAAGGTATGTTGGATTTACGTTTCGTCGACAGCGAGGTCGTTAGAGATGATGACACGCAACTTTTGGAGCACGAAAAAAATATTCATTCTTAGAGCAATTAAATAGCCCTCATTCTCCACAGAATCTGAGCATATTAACCTAAATATAATATCTTGTACGTTGTGTTCGAGAATGAAAGCATTTTTGCTGCTAAACATTGGACACATTCCTTCATCAAGTATATCAAAGCCGATAAATGGCAAATCTGTTCCGAAGGCAACCTCCCTATTTTTTTTTTTTTGCCTCGGATAATGTCAGAGTGCGTGAAGTGAAAGACGGTTACGGCAATGAGGACAGACTTAAGGCTCGATTTAAGTCGCCATATTCAATTGTATTATTTTTCGCTTTTTTTAGAATTCTAAGAAGAAAATT
Source organism: Medauroidea extradentata (assembly GCA_003012365.1). Lineage (NCBI taxonomy): Eukaryota > Metazoa > Arthropoda > Insecta > Phasmatodea > Phasmatidae > Medauroidea > Medauroidea extradentata. The sequence continues at coordinate 58,605 of PNEQ01086946.1, read as the reverse complement.
GTTAAATATGCGATTATACATTTCGCTACAGTACAGACCTTGCGATTTAGCTGTTAACATATAATTACGCCGCAATGTGTACGGCAAATTTATTTTACATTCATAATTTGCCCGACAAATTGCAAATTGCGACCAAACTACGCATTACTAGCTCTATTCCCATGCTTGTATTGTAGGTCAAGGCAAATAGAATTTGCGGTATAGCCGCTGATTTAACATTTTTCTTCTCAGGATTCAAAAAAGCAAAAAATAATACAAATCAATATGGCGACTGATACCGAGTCTTAACTTTCCCAGACAGCCTAATCAACTGCTCAACGTGTCATAACAAAAGGCTTCATTTTCGGAGAAACAGAACGTGCCCTGAAAACCTTCACTCAAAGCATGCTACTTAACAGGTCATTCCTGATTTGGAAGTATTCCTGTCCGCTGGGGCCTGGGACGGAACAAAGCAGACTAACATGCAAGCCAATTTACTACACGCTACACTGACATATACACAAGGGCGCATCCAGGGGGCACTAGAGACACTGCCCCCTCCTCTCCGCGAGGGCACCAAGATATTTTTTTTTTTTTTAAATTAGCAATAGTATATGCTACATCTAATTTCTTTAGTTTATACTTTTATTTTTTCACAATTCCAAAAGTGTTAAAACAGTATTTTTCCTCTATAACAAACAGCATTTGATAAATTTACTGAGTGAGTGAGGAATTTTGGTCAGCGCTTAAGGCCTTGCTACGGAGTTTTGCAGTGATTTTGAAAATATTTTTTTATTGCTATCTAATACTCATATCAAAATTTCACTGCACAGTTTTGACACTTATATGTTATAATTTGTAGCTGAATTTTTTTGTAGAATAATACTGAACGTTTTTTTTTTTTTTTATTATTTCATTACCCAAAGTACCACGTTTTTCGTCGTGAAAATAAGCAAAAATGAAGGAAATTATTTTTTTGCTGGCGAATGGTACATTATTTAAAAAAACGCGTCCACAGTATTGTGCATCGTGTGATTGCACATTGACTCAAATTTTTTCAAAACTTTTGGTCAAAAAATATTTGAGTTATTGGCATCAGTCTGAAAAAAACTCGGCAGGTCTTTATCGCTGATGAGGGTGACATGATGTGAGTATGGAGCAGTGCCGGAATGAATGGGCGGGGGAAAAGGGAGAACCCAAAGAAAACCCGCCGACCAGCGGCATCGTCCGGCACGATTCCCACATGCGAAAATCCGGATAAATTTACTGAGCATTGCTTTATATATATATATATATATATATATATATATATATATGTGTGTGTGTGTGTGTGTGTGTGTGTGTGTGTGTGTGTAACTATGTCCATATGTCTGCTATACACATAATACATTGAATGAGTAAGAGTTTTGTCGTGATTTATGTCAGTAGTTTATAAAATATGTCTATTGTAATTTACTACGTGTTGTCCCCCCCCCCTTCCCGACGCAAACAAAATCCTGGGTGAGCATCCTTGCATATGCAGATACTACTTCTAAATAAAAAGTTTTATTAAATTAAATATCTTCTAAATATGGCGAAAGCATTAGCAAAAACCAAAGTGAAAACTGAATTATTTTATCTTTTATGAAAATAACTTCACAAGTACTAAACGGATTATTCTTATTTTACCTCGGTAACAAGATATTTCTCTCGCCGAGTGCTTTTAATGCCCTAGACTCATAGATCTCCACTTTCAAACTCGCGTACAAAACGCCACATCGTGTCATTTGTTTCTCAAGACGCCTCTTCTAACACGCGCTTCCACGGAAATTCAACACGCGGGGCCTTTTTAATGTCTCTTCCAACCCCACCTTTATTTTTTTTCCTCTGAGTGACCGCGAGGGGTCGAATAAGGGGTGGCATTTTCGGTTTCCTTTAACTCGGCTTCTCCCTGCAGACGCCTTCCCCTACGTAATTTCATTAATTTTTACCCGAAACCTGTCGCAAGGGTAAAGAAGGAGGGAGAGAACGGAATTCCAGAAGCCCCTACCGCGGCCGTGCTAGAAGATTAGCGCCTAAAAGCAGGCCAAACTATGCAGCTTATCGTACTGCGCAGAACTCTCCTCCTTTCCTCATCACACTGTTAAACATTTCCGTGAATTTACTGGTAATTATATGGAAATGGCTGTTTAATTAACGGAAACATTATTGTGTAACACATTTATACCTTATTTCGTTTCATTAAAAAAAAAATGTCGTGCCTTCGTTTTAGAGAAGTCCCATAAATATGCGAGTTTCCATAAGTGGAGCTAGTTACCTTCCGTAAATTAATGGACACGTCTGGGGATATATTTTTCAGCACTTCTCCGTTGAAAAAAGAACGAAAATTGTTTTTAACAGTGCCACCTAATGTTTGTGAGAGATTTTAGCAACTGTTGTTTAGTACTCCTGAGTAACATACTAAAAACTTCCACTGGTATTCGGTACCACTTGAAATATCTCATGTACATCAACATAAATTTTAACGGAAATGTATCGTTAATAAACGGAAAAAGTGTCCGTAAAAATAAAACACGGAAATGTATACAGTGAATATACACTACGGAATCATACGTAATATGTCCATGTCTGCAGACACTTGCACGGAAAAAAAATGGTAGATTTATGTGTTAGAGAGCTGTCAATATTTCGGATATATTTTAATAACATCACCGGCAAATCTACAAATCTGTATAAATGTAACTGTAGCATTATAGACATGTAAGTATGGCTCAGTTTCGTGTGATGAAACTGTTTTACGGAAACTTCTGTTGGATTAGGAAATAAGTTTTCGTGAATTCACGGAAGTATCCGGAGAAATTTTTACCGGGAATTCCGTAAATCGACGGAGAACAATTTTCACAGTGCAACCGAGACAGTTAGTTTATATTAATTAATGTTAGTTTAAGTTAGTTTAAAATGCCAAAGAAATCTGCGTGCTGAATATAAGGGCGGTTTTAACTAGGCTAGGAAACTACAATAAAAATACTATGGGCGTTTACAAAAAACACGAGGGTAGGATAGGACAACATTTCAGTTTCAGACGTGCAAACATGGATCCAGAGTAAAATTTACACGCGTCCAAGTATCTACGAGTGCAGGTTAGAAAAACCTACCCTACACTCCAGTTCGTGTGTTTTAGTAACTGCATTAAGGTCCGGTCACACTGTTCAATTTTTGTCTCTTATTATATTTGACAACTAAGCTGGAACATGAATATTTGACGAAATGTGGTCATGAAACTTTTCCGCGACATAAAGTTCGTCGGTTACTATCATACATGTTTGAAGACATGTCGCACTGCCACATATGTTGTTGGGGGTTACTTTACCCAAACCTACGTTTAGTTATGTCAGAATACCTGCGAAATTACGTATGGTACAAATTTTAATTTAAGTGCGTTCAGTATATAAGCAAAGCCAAATAAATTTATAAACATAAAAAAACTTACGAAATAATAATAACTATAATTTTATGCTGGTAGAAATGATAAGCTTTTGGGCTATAACCAACTAATTTTATCTCAAAAATGTCATACATTGTTGACTCTGTTTTTAATATGTTTATTAATTGACTGTTCCTACAAACGAACTCAAGTTTTTGAATAAGCAAACTAGTACAATTCGAAAATTAGAGGCATATATTTTTTTACATAAACAGTATCAACACCTTGTCGGTCAATTTAAACTACACTGAATTACTTTATATGTAGTTTAAAACTGCAATAATATCTTCGTTGCAACTCGACATGGCGCACGATCGAAAGCTATATTTCCGTTTAAACAGGGCGTGACTGAGATCGCCGGAGATATCCAACAACCGCTCAGTTTTAGAACCCATTAAATTCGCAAATACTGGATGAAAACGAAACCCATCAAAATTCTTGCAACAAACATGGCCGCCATAATGACGTTTTCGTAACGTCACTGCCATCCAACTTCAGTTGACCACTTTTATTTGAAATGATTGAAAGGAAATTTTTGGCCGAGTGAGGACTTGATGCGGACTGTAACTCCTCGTGCCTGCGACGCGTGGTTGTGTTGACGCATGCGCACTGTCTCCTTCTTCTGAGGAGCTAGGGTTGGCGCAGTGGTTAGAGCACTCACCTCTCACCAAGACGATCCGGGTCCGATGCCCAACGGGATTCTCGAATGTGAGAATTGCGCTGGACAATGCCACTAGTCTGTGGGTTTTCTCGGAGATCTTCCGTGGTGCTCCACACATCACGTCACATCTCGTCAGCGCTGAAGTCAATAAATGTTAAAGTTTGAAACCGATTTAATAAAATATCTTGTTTATAATTATAGTGGTACAACGCACAACAAAGAATGGCTGTATAGTATTAGTTAACTGAAGCTAAGAAAATAACTTTATTCTACTATATGTAAAAAAAGTTGTTCTTTTATTAGAAAAAGTTTGTGGGCAGTAAAATAATTTTGCCAGGTATCAAATACGAATGTCGCAATAATTATAACACTGTCCCTGATTAATTATTATTATTATTTTTTACGAATTTTACAAGATGTATTTAAGACTTATATATTAGCCAATTTCAGAACTGTTTTAGATCACAAACAATTTTAATTTAAAAAAAAAATAAAAATATAAAAAAGAGGTTTTATTAAAAACTAAATTTTTGTGTGCAAAATAGCAGAATTATTACCCTAGATCACTCGGTCGAAGCAAGGAATGGGTCAAACGTATTTTAGGTGCTTATATGGACAAATTGAATTAGCCTTCCTCCGTAGTTTGGCCTCGGTTTAGGCGCTATCGGCCAGAAGAAGGGGCGGCGAATATGAGACGCGCCGCTTCACGCCGAGTCAAGGGCGTGGAGAGGGGGGGGGGGGTTGTTTGTTGCGCGTCACGCGGCTGAATAATGGGGACGGGCGGCATTCCTCGTGCCCGGCTCGTAATGAACAAGTTCCAGCGCTTTATGGAAGGCCGCGCGCGTCAACACGAGACCGGACGACACAGGCATGCAAAGTGTTTCCACCTTGCGTAGCTCGGCCTCTGTGGCCCGGCAAACATGATACATATGCATGGCCCTTGCGTTCACTGCGTCCCTCTCGTCACTTCGTCACCTGGGCAAAGGCGCGAGTACTTAATTAAAGGCCAGCGCTGGCGGAATATAATAAGAAATAATTATTTAAATAAAATAATAATACACCTAGAGATGACGGTTTATCGCGGGAAAATTTGACTGTTTGCTGGGTTTCACCGAACGTTCAGCTTATCAGAAGATTTCTGCTGTTCCCTTGTATGTCGAGCTGTTGTCCTATTTTACTGAGCCAATAAGAATCCCGCTATTGTAATATCTAGAGATAGGAAATTTATCGAAAAGATTTTTGCAGCACTTTGTTTCAGTGCCTTACGTGCGCACCTGCATCTCGGCTTTGTTGATACTTTTTTAATTTTCATTTCAAAATTCAGCATTTTATATTAAATAAAAAAGTATTAAATTTTTGTTTTTATATATATCAAATCAAAGCCTACAAAATTGTTATATATTGTGAATTTTTTCAGTTTGGTATGTCAGTTGGTTTTTGTGGCGTACTTAAAACCGTAAAGTGCAAATGTTGACGTTTACAACTCATTACGCAAAACTATGAGAGAAACAAAAGTTTCCTTAGAGGAAGATTTTATCACAATTTATGTTTAAAATAAGATAAAAAATATCTGGTAAAATATAAAAATAAATAAGGAAATTGAAAACCGAAATGAAGCGCGCGGTCTACCGCAATTTTCATCACCATTTTGTTTATTTTTTATTTGTACCAGATATTTTTTTTCTTATTTTAGACATAAAATGTGACTAAATTTCCTCTTGTGAAATTTTTTTATCTGTCATAGTTTTCGCGTAATGGCTTGGTAAAGTCATATTTTTGCATGTTTCCGTTTTAACGACCACACTAAAACCAACTGATTTACCAAACTAAAAAAAATCACAGTGGATAAAGACATTGCAGGCTACAATGGCACGCTCATGAAATTAAAGAATAAAAATGATTTGAATTTTAAAAAATTGCTGAATCTGAAAATAAAATTTTAAAAAGCTCAATGTTTTTTTTAAATATAAATAATGTTTATTCTTTAATTTTATGAGCATGTCATTGTAGCCAGCAATGTCTTTATCCACTGTGATTTTTTTGAGTTTGGTATATCGGTTGGTTTTAGTGTAGCCGTTAAAACGGAAACATGGAAAATATGACTTTAACAAGCCATTACGCGAAAAGTATGAGAGATAAAAAAATTTCACAAGAGCTAAATTTACTCACATTTTGTGTCTAAAACAATAAAAAAATGTCTGGTACAAATACAAAATAAAATAATGATGATGAAAATTGCGGTAGACCGCGCCCTTAAACGCGCAAATCACAGACGTGATATGTGGCAGTTATCCGTGTACTGACTGGCACAGTCAAATGAATAACGACTCTGCATACAACACTCTGTCAATAGCCATGAAGTTGAGCTGCAGGTGTGCACGTAAGGCACTGAAACAAAGTGGGGTAAAATTCTTTTCACCAAAAATTCCTATCCCTAGTAATATCTTATGCCTGTTATATTGGTCTGCAGATAGCTACATTGTGGCAATCATATGTGTTGCACTAAACTACAGCGCTTTGAAGGGTATGTTGGCACAAAACATTTTCGCGATATATAAATATATCTCTAAATGTACCACATATTTAAGACCGACTAAAATGTGTAAAATAATTTCTCTTATGAAGATTCATTTATCATTTAAAACGTAAACGTGGGGTGCATGTTATAGATAATAGATTCATGAATATTTCACCTAAGTAACTAACAATAATGTATTGCATTGCGAATGATACGAACTGCTGTGGGATTTCTCTCTACGACAGCTACTCTCTACACTATTTACGATTATCTACTGCATGCAACCCACATTTTTCGCTTTAAATCTGAAGTATTTTGGTATGACAAATTATCTTATACCTTTAATCCGTTTCAAAAATTTGCTATATTAAGTTTATTTTATTAATAATTTTCTGTTTTTTAGTCTTGTGTGCGTGAAACTTTATAATCGATTTTAAACAAGTGAAATTGTACCGAATAGACAAACAGACAGACAAGAAAAACTAGACAATAAGAATCACGTAAAATAATCTATATGCTGTTTACGGTAAAGTGAGGTCTTTTTAAGGCCCTCGCAAAATGCATGATAACTGACAAATATAATTTATTGTGACCTACGTTAAGTAAAATGAAACAACGATATATGTGCACTTAATCGTATCGCACCCCAAAATAAGACTGTCCTAACTCCCAAACTTTGTATTTTAATGGTCAGCAGCAGTACTATGTCCCTCTCTAGGACTGTATGTATGTTATTTGTTTGTTGACAACAGCTAACGCTCGACTTTTCTTTGTTGGTTGTTGTTGTTGTTTTTCGTTTTATTGTGGATGTTTTCTGCAAGACGGCAACATTCGCAAGCAATGGCGTATGTCCATGATATCGGTTCTATACATAATACCAACCCATTGCAAGAATCGTTCAAAGTACTAAAACATGTCATCTCGAAGCGTGCATACAACCTATTTTTTCGTGGCTTACTGATTGCGGGCAGTTACTAAGCATAAATAATTTCAATTAATCGATTGCGATTACATATTTTGAAGTATAATGTTTTACTTAATAATTACAAATGTTTTACTACGTATATAGTACTTTTTGTTCAAGATATATTTCGTGCTATTTAGTGATTTTGACACAACATTAATAGTAATTTTATTATAATATTAAGTCTTTTGTTATTTTATGGCATTTCTCTTACTTACAGTACACTTAACTTATTTCCAATTAACTAAATGCTTTCTCTTCTTTCTTACAACTAAAGCATTTGACAATGATTTTCATAGCCTAATTTACAATCTAAGCAGAAATAATGCATTTTCTAAAAACCTATACAATATTAATTTCTCTTTCATATGATTGGCTAATGGTCATATCCTAACACCTTTCACCCCTAACTAACATACATACCTCACTACACACAAGTACCAGTTATTCCTTTAGAGATGATAGCATGAATTCCATTTACCTTCCGCTACAGTACGAGCATCGCATTTAAACTTTTAACGTATATTTAGACCGTAATCAATCCAGCAAATTAAGAATATGAAATGGTTTGTTTGATTGATTGTGGCCAAAATATACGTTAGAAGTTCAAATGCTATGCTTGTACCAGCACAAGATAAAGAAGAATTTCACTGTGTAACCACAAATATTACACTTTTCTTCTCAGAATTAAAAAAAAAGAATAAACATACAATACGAAGACTGATACCCCGCCTTAAGGCCATGCCCGGTAGTTTTTTTCACGTTGGTGCAAAACACTCGAAAAGTTTTCAACCAAATGGGTTGAAAAAAATTGAGAGCGTGTGAAGTCATACTATGCACAATTATACGTAGGCTTTAAAAAAATGAGTCGTTTGCCAGTAAAAAAAAATATTTTGTGCCATTTTGGCTCATTTTCATGCTAAAATATGTGATACTTTGGGTGCAAGAATCTAAAAATCCATTGTGTTCATTGCAACGGAAAAATTCAGATAGAAACTTTTAAGTATTAGTGACAAAACAACGTAGCGATTTTGTGATAGAGATATTAGTTCATTTTGGAAAAATTATTTTCGAAATCACTGCAAAACTACCAGGCATGGTCTTAAATAACCATTGGTAAAATGGATAGGGAGGAATCTAGCATTATAGTTCAGCGTTTGGCTAATTGTGGCGTTGCGTGCTTCAGGGTTGCCCTTAGTTCCGTCGCTTCTGAGCCTCTACTTCGCTAAATCACTGAAAAGTAGACGGCGAACTACAAAACTTAAACTGTGTCGGTTTTTGTTTGTGTTATCATAGAACTTGATAACTTGATTTATATATGATCAATCACTGTTTCCCAAAAATAGGTTACTTTTGAATTGATTTGACCTGCTCGTAACCTGATACAATACATTAAAGTGTAGCTACTATTAATTTTTTTTGCAATTAGTATGTGTTTGGTCACTATAGTACAATATTTTGTAGTTTTTAGCTAACTATAAATTTATTTGATCAAGAAGACGTATTCTGGAAAAACCATACCCCACACGTGCATATTGGAAATCCTTATATTGGCAAATAGAGCCTACACAGAGCAAAACATATAGTTTTTTGTGATTTCAATTGTCCACTATCACCTTTTTGCCATAAAATACGAATAGTTATTTAATGAAACATTAATTTAAATATACATTATGTATGCTTCCTGCGTAAAATTTGTGATATTTCATTGATACAAATAAAGCATAAACACATTTTGGTACATACATAAAATAACGAACTCTTTGCTGCAAACACAACGTGACTGAGAATCTGTCAATTCTTCATCTTCTAAGCAAAGAGCAAAGACAGCTAATACTGAGCTAACATAGATTGCCCTCAGCATCACATCCCAGAAGGTCGCGACTGAGTCCAACTCTCATGAGATCCCAGGAGGCTGTGAGTTCACCTCGCTGTAACTGACTGACTGGCTGGCTTGCAAGACGAACGGCAGAAGGGGGAGGAACTTAACCTAAACAGTTATTAATGGATTCACGCACGAACTGGCGATGAGCTCCCTCCAGAAAGTTTCGCGTCGAGAGGCTTTGAGCATCACGAATCTCTCCCCCATCGTTGCCACCAGCCTTAGTACACTCGGGTCTCGTTACACGAGGCTGAAGTACCGTATATGCCGCGAAACAATAGAAAAACTGCGGTTGTGATTTTTACAACTTGTACAGACAAGCACATATGAAGGGTTTATTTTAATAGTGGTACAACTCCAATTTTGTGAAAAAAAGTAGTTATATCCGCCATCGTGTTAAGGTAGGTTAGTTCTACTTTATTTCAAAAGTGGTACATCTCCACGCTGTGAACTTCATTATTTCACCTACGGTATCTCTAAAACAAACTTTTTGACATTTAACTATGTTCAGGTCTCTGTATCTAAAAATGAACTAAATTGGAGTTGTGTCACTATTAAAATAAGCCTTTCATACGCACTACAACCAGCAAGGAAATATAAAGTTTTATAATTTAAAGATAATTCTGTCAAAAATATTTGCCATTTCTTTCAGTTCGCTAGTTTAAAAGTTACAATTTTTTAAATTTTCACACGCACAATTATTTACAGAACTTACAGACACTTCCTACTGGCGAGTGTGGCGTAATCAAGGATATGCAATTACATGTTTAATTATATTCAGCTGTTCTCAGTCTTTTTAAATGGTAGGTATAGCTTTCAGACAGAAACCATTTTCTGCATCAAGAAGAGAATATTTCTATACTAAACAAAAATGTGAAAAATCATGTATGAGTTTATAATTCCGAGTTTTTTATAACTAAATTACTTATTTGCTCACACCTTAAAAAAAAAAAAGAGCAGCCTATAAAATCCTATATCACCATGGGCTTCATTGAGCTGAACAAAAAGATCAGTGTAGGCACATACGTATATTTTAAAGGTGATTAACTCCATCGAATATATAACATATAAATACCTCTCCTTGCTCTTACTAGGTCACTCGAGTAGGCAGCATCCATACCGTGTATTAGGTTATGAGCCTGAGACTTAAAGCTACGGATTCCTATTTATGCTGTTTTTTAGTGTTTAATTTTTTAAATCCTAAAAAGGAGCAGGTATCACAAAACTGTTACATAGAAATGTTGGAAATTGTTTGTACCATGAAGCCAAATTTTTTCAAAGCATATGTTTATATGGTTTAGACTAATTATGGACTTAATAAAATTTTCTTACAGTCAATATTTAGCCAAATTTATAGCAATGTACGTTTCGAAAAAATCAGGCAACATAGTACAAACAATTTCCAATATTTCTACGTATCGGTTTTGCGATTTCTGCTTTCTTTCAGAATAAAAAATAAAACCTACTCAAAAAGGTAAATAGGGCCGCGGCTTTAAGGGTGTTGTTCACGTGACAAAAAAATGCATACTTTTATATCTGCACGACATAGTGTTCGTTTTATACACATTAATTCTGCCTACATCTTCCACTTGTAAAAATATTTTAGCTCTCATAGTTTTCCCATAGCGACATGCCAAAGTGAGAATTTACGTTACACGAACATATAAATAACATAGACTAAGTGACTTTCTCGAATTAAATAATTTACACTGAAATTAGATATTATGGGCCTTAAGCTAAAATATTTAGAAACACCCAATAAGTAATTTAGTCTTTTTTTTTTTAATTGTCGCAAATAAAACATATTGTCATTATTTTCTGAATTTTTTAAAAAGTACAAAAGAATATCATTGTGCGTTATTATATAATTAACATATGGCCCATAATATATAATTGCAGTGTAAATTATTTCATTTGAGTATGTCACTTGGTTTTTGTTATTCCTGTGTTCCCGTAACATGCAACGTTTGACTTTCTCATGTCACTATGGGAAGACTATGAGAGCTAAAAAAATTTTACAAGCGGAAAATATAGTCACAAGTAACGCATATAAAACGAACAAAATGCCGTACAAATATAAAATTATGAAATTTAGCCTCGTGAACGTCCTTAACCCGAGAATCTGAATTAAACCGCACTATTTACTTGAGCGTGTTGACATATTTTGAGTGGTGTAAGTCAGATATTTTTAACTTTGGGGATATTTTAAATTTGCGGATGTTTCTTACAAGTATTAGCCTACATCTCAAGAATTCCGTCTTAAATTGATATGCCTGAGTTGCATTTTGTTTACTGTCGTATGTATGGTACGTAAGACAGATTTTGTTGCAATAAAATTTTTTCAGCACAAAAATTACGTCAAACAAAAAGTATGTAAGGGCTCATCAGAGTGTAAAGTAACACACGGTATAAGTGTTAATTAAAAATGACTGAGGGATTTGTCATTGTTTGCAACTGTTGCCATCTGATGAAAATGTGAAAAGTTGCCTTGTGAGCACGCAACTCGCCATACATCTGTGTATTGCACAGCGACAACAGGCGTTTTGTTTGCGGCCAACACAAGCAACCAGAAAAATGTATGTTTTCGTTTGTTCTTGCGTTATAATCGGACGGAATAGTTGCGCATCTGACTTGTTTCGCCAAATGAAGTGAAGATATTTTGGTCAGTACTTAACATTTATGTCTTTGGCGCTGGTGAGGGGAGACATGCGAGTATAGATCAGCGTCGGAATGCAGGGGAGGGTCAAACGAGAGATCCCAGAGAAAACCCAGCGACCAGCTGCATCCTCCAGCACGGTTCCCAGGTGTGAAATTGCGGGAACCGACTCCGTTGGGAATCGAACCTGGATCGCATGGCTGTGAGGCGAACGCTCTAGTAGTCACTGCTCCAACAGCGGCCACCTTGTTTTACCAAAGAGCCAAAGATTACCTGACACAACTTGGGTGGAATTTAAGACTGCAACAAACTGCTGAAAAGAGTCAGCCTTCATCATGCGCAACTCTCCAAATAAAGTCTTGATTTGCGTTTTCTATTACACTCAGAACCAATGAGCATATAATAAGAGTCCCATAGAGAAACCTTACATTCCCGAAGACGCCCGAACTATGCTACAATTCTCCTCTTACCAAATACCAACGTCAGAACATGCAAGTTGGCACAATTTTTTATCAATATATGTTTATAATGTAATTTTCGTTATTATTTTTAACTATTCAACACAATAAATAAAACTTACTATTAGTTTATGACATGCATTATTATAGATACATTATTTCAATTTCATAGCATAAGTTCTCTGGTGGGAAGGATTTTTTTAGGGGGGATTTCGGCAGTCCTAGGTTCAAATTGGTTTTCCTTATGCCAGTTTTACGAGGACATCTTAAAAACGATATAATTTACGCTTACAAACATCAGCGCTCATATGTTTTTTTAAGAGTATATTACGCAGAGGAAATTCATCTGAGAACAAATGGCTACGGTCTGACCTATGGTCTTCCAAACATCAACTTTATCGCGATAAGCACTCAGTTGTGCACCTAAAGGCACGCGTAACTGTCAAAACTTACGCTATTAGTTTCACTGTAACGTATTCTAGTGTTACAGATCTTTCTATGATAATTACTGTTTTCTTGCACAAATACTGTTCACTCCGCCTGGAAACGAGGAATAAGGCAAATGTTGGGAGATATGCGAGTAGGAAAACACTCTATGACGTATTGCACGTAACATCAGCCCTGATAGATTCCTGGACTTAATAGACCCGCTGTGACAGCTGACGGGCCAGTGTTAAGCACGTAGCAGAAGGCATGGCAGGATGGGGAGGGGCGCCAGATACGGGAGTTTCCCCTCCGACATGTCGAGCAGCTGAGTTTAATTTCCCGGCATGTTAAAAGCCGACAAGTTGACAAACGATCGGCGGGATCCCTGCCGAACTCTGGAAATGCTATCGGGAGTGTCGGGAGTGGTAGTGGGTGGTGCTTGGGGGGTGGGTTGAGAGGAGGGGGAGTGGGAGGTAGGGGTTATGTCTGCTGAAAATGATAAGAGAGAGACAGCCGGGGAGGAAGGATCATCGAGGGTATAACCGGAGAAGGAATGAGCTCGGAGGAAATCAAAAGGGAAATTTATGATGATGTGTTGTCACACGTCGCGTGATACATCAAATGCAGTCAACTGACAAGACTTCATGGGTGGAGATGAGCATTGGCATTTTTTCCTCTTACTTCTCCGAGTGAGGGGTGGCTATAATATGGTTTCCATAGCCCCAACCACTATGATATGGTATCAGGCTGCTTACAGCTTGAGAGCCATTCCGGAATCACATAAGGCACGACCGCTGCGACACTGAAAACAAAAGACGTACGCTAATCAGCACCGAGGTTCTTGTGACGTCAGTGCGCCAAAAATGGCAGACATGTCGCGAATTCCGAATGGAAGTTATATCGATTTCGTTTGAGTCGGAATTTGACTTTGTGCCCAAATGTTGGTGAAACTGGTTAGTTGGTATACTCTATCCATTCTAAGGTTGCAGCTAATTAATCCAAATGAGTGACAATAAAAATTTTGCACCGCATAAATTTAATTTGAAATATTGGAAAATACAAGGAAACCGTTACGGCGCAATCTTAATGTGAGGAATCAATATATAATTCAATTGCTTTGATTTATTCCGTTAGCAATTTTTGTTCCTGCTGCAACCTTAGAGTGGATAGAGTATAGCAAATTGCGTTTATTTATTTTAAAAGAGAATTTTTTGTTGGTTTACATAAGCAAGCAAATCATAACCTTTCTAAGCAAACGTGTAACCGTGCGTTTATTTCTACATTACGGAATGTCAGTGAGTATATTATAAACAAATAAACGGAAAAGTCTGAAATACTGTAAACATGTGTGGCTGTTGTACTAGAGGTTAGTATGCAGTGGCAATGATCTACTTACATGCAATACTTCTTTAGTATTTGACGCGCGGCACCCAAACAAGTGTTCGCACTATCGGGAATGTTTATTGTCTCATCACGCCCGTCGTTCGCTTCTGTCGTGCCTATTCCCGATGTAAGTCTCCAAGGACAGCACTACGCAAACAAAAGGTAGCTGCGTATCTGAAGTCCTGGTGCTTTCCAGGGAATTTAAACGAAATGAACTGCTTTGCAGTGTGTTTTAAAAGAGCATAAAAAAGTTTTAATGAATTGCATATATGTTAAATCACGAAGAAAAACCACATTACAGTAAAAGGTATTTACGAACCTTCTTCGCCACTTATTTTTAAACAAATTAATTTCCTTTCAATGGACGACTTGAAAAGAGGCGGAGCTTCAGTCAGGTGTGGGATACAATTCCCATCTCCATGGATACCGCAGCCAAACATAACCTTCATTTAGCTGTTTGGCTTCACATGTCCCGGGTGAGATGTACGTTAAGAAAATTGATTATTTGTTTGGAATTTGCCGCTTTCTCATGTAAACATGAATCTTATGTATTTGCGTACCTTAACCATGAAATTGAAACTAATATTTTTTACCCTTACGTGCAAATCTATGAACGTGCAACATTTTTGCTTTCTGCAATTACCAACTAACAAATCAGCATGTTTGTAAACAAGCTTTGTTTCCCACAGTATTTCCCCTGCGGTGTGACGTCAGGGGGTGTGTACGTCAAGTCGTTCATTCCTTCGCCTTCGG
The DNA here is from genome assembly GCA_003012365.1 of Medauroidea extradentata. Taxonomy (NCBI): domain Eukaryota; kingdom Metazoa; phylum Arthropoda; class Insecta; order Phasmatodea; family Phasmatidae; genus Medauroidea; species Medauroidea extradentata. The sequence continues at coordinate 43,462 of PNEQ01086946.1, read as the reverse complement.
TGAATATCCTTCAACACCCCTCCCCCTTCTAACAGTGTCTCACTACTGAACATTACTTCTGTCGTTTTGAGAGTTGGAGGCACTTACTAATACAAATAATATAGAATGTGGTTATCGCTTAAGTCTCTTAGTAAAAGCAGTATGTCGTAAAACCTGCATACCAGTCAATTCAGTGACTTGTGGTTACACGAGATGCTGTACTTGATTCAAATGCCTGTATTGATATCGTTCAACCTTCCCCGCCCTGGATCCTAGGGTTAATAGGTCCGACTTCACTCACCATATTGGGTTAGTAAATATTTTACACTTACTTGAACATACAATAAGTAAAATGAGGAATTTTCTATTATAGATAACATTCTATACTCCTTGCGTTACAGTGCATTCATGACTCAAGATTTGATGTCAAATGATTCATTTATATAGAATATTATCTACATACAACGTCGTGGGTGTTACTTCTGTGACAACCACAGTTACTCATGTAGGAAAAACTCTTTATGTTTCTGTTTACAAAATAATGAATGTATTGAGGTAACAATTTCAGAAAAACATTTTTTGTAAAGTTTACGTACACCCAACCGTGTCAAAAATGTTCATAACCTCCACTGAACCTGAAGTAGGTCTAATCAAGAGAAAACTGATAAATTCGAAGTGGTGGGGATTAATTTCCTATTTAGCCGTGGCTAGCTACGGTAGCCAATACTGGATGTGGCTCAGTACCTGTCGAACCTACATATACGCCTCCATTGACATTTATGTACATCTCCGTGAGACTTGCAATTTTATATGATTTTGTAGGTTGTTTTAAATGTCCTGAAAACTGAACAAATAAGTATTTTCGCCGTCAATTCACTCGAAAACATCTCATAAAGACCAGCGCTCCCTCCATCCACCCGCGCTGCACACTTACTTACATAAATAATGCAGCACACAGCGTACCTTTGCTTCATTCTTCACCTATCTCTTCTCTTTTCAACTTTCTTGTATATATTAATAGGCTTTTTGCCTGTATTCTTATAAAACCTGTCCCCTCTCACCGTTTAGAAATGCCTCTAATTCAAGTAACCTCGTGAGCTTTACCGGAAACTTTCCTTATGGGTCATCGGAGTTTTCGTCATTTTGTTAGGCATACCAGCGATCAAACTCTTTTAGCCTCCTGCCGATATTGTTGGCGTACTAATTCCAGATCTTGAGAAAAGTTTCATCATTCAATACGTTATTCATGGTTAGCTGGAAGCTGTGTGTGCTGTTCTCGAACGCCAGCAAGCCACTCTTTGATGTCTTGGATCTTGAGACATTCGTTGATGACATGCTCAACTGTGTCATCCGCTCCACTAGCTTGACAAAATGGTAAAGTTTGGAGATTCCGTTCGAGTAGCTTAACTCTGAAATTGCCATGGTCAGTTGCTAACTGGGCATTGCAGTGAATAATTTGCACAAATTTCCTCTTCATTCGAACACGTACATCAGGAATCAGTCCGAAATGTCCATCTTCCTTTATCAGAGTTGGTCCATCGATCTTGCCAGAGGTTCACAGTGTTTTTACCTCTTCCAGTTCCTCTTCCTTTGTTAGATGTCTTGTTCAGGAAGCTACAGCAATTTTTCCTCTAAAATAAAAAAATAGTCACTAGTAGCGTCTACAAAACGGACATTATTTAGAATGGAATTTCACACTTGGACAGATATAAGTTGTAGGCCCCTACCGTGCCGGCGAGCCGCACATTGTCAAGAAAAGACCTCGAGGGGATGATGTGCGTGCAGATTGAGCGCGCTTCCAGATTCGTCGTCGTAGTTCAATAACACGCAAATTAGATCACCAACATTATGATACACTTGCACGTGTTGAGAGCCAAATACAATTCTACAGATTACGTGATATTCTTTTCTCTTGCGCATTAAGCGCGCCGCCTACCACACACTTGAAATGCGTAGCAGCGTGTTCGTAAACGCGTTTTTACGAAACTATTCCATACGTGCCAATTGTACCAATGTATGAAAAGAAAAAAAACAATTCGGTCAGGGACGGAATGTAATATTTGACACCAATGTTCCTTAAAAAACACTGTTTTTAAACCCTACAACATAGCTAAAAACTGCCTTTTCAGACTGCCGTAATTCAAAATGCGCTAACGCATGTATGTGACACTCAGATATAAACGTACATTGAACTGTGCTTCACATTTTCCAACAATAAAAATACGTGGTCACGGCTTAAAGTCGCATAGTAAAAATGTATCGGCGAGAATCTTGTACGCTAGTTCAGCACTTGGCTCGTTGAGGCGATGAGGTACTATATGCTAGCTTTAAGGTCGCCTTTATAGCTCCGTCAATTCACAGCCTCCAGCGCGCAGGTACGCGACGCCCTTTAGGAAACTGAGAGCCGAAGCTCTAAAAATTCAATTTTTAGCAAAGTTCACAATTTTATCTCTTTGACCACATACTATATGACTAAAGCGAAACAGGTCATCTATAGATAATAACAAACTTTCTCTTTTCTTTAAAAAAAAAAAGGGGGGGCGTATTCCCAGAACAGATAATTTACTGGAATACGGGTATATGAGTAAAACGCTAATTTTGCAGAAAACATCTTGTAAGTGAATTCCCTTAAGGGCGCTGCCTACCTCGGAGCCCTGGCAGAGAAAGAATAGGGTTTTACATGTTAAATTACTTTCAATAGCACACGGTCACCTTTTGTGATACTGCTTCCGGACAGAAACCATTTTCTGTGCCGACAAAAGTACGATATTGCTACGTAAATAAAATTGCAGAAAATAAATTATGAATAGCCATTTTCACGTATTTTTTGTGTGTAAAAATGCTTTTCTGGCTATAATTTTCAGGGTATTGAAAAAAACTACCTACACGATCCATAGAAATGTACGCAGCACAGAGACGAACAAAAAAGTCAGTGGTGACATACATGTAACTTCATTCATTACTGAGCCAGGTGGAAAATCATATAACCTGTAAAACCCTATGCCTGCTCCCGCCGTGACTTCAAGGTAGCAGCGCCCTTAAGTTGGTCGCCAGGATGAACTTATTGAGCGTTCGAGGCCTTAAAGTGCGGTAGCAGTAAGAACGAAAAAGCATGCCTAGCAAGCCTAACTTTAGCCTCTAGGCGCAAGTCACTTAACTGGCACGCAGTTTTCTCGCCGACAACTTCCTCTATGATATGTACAGTGGTTACACTATCATTAGAGACACTGGAAAATCGCGGGAATAGTTGACTGTTTGCTAGGCTCCAACGTGATGTATGAAACACTAAATATTTTGCATCAACATTAGTTATGGTTTATTTGTAGCATTTTCTCTCTACAACAGGCCCAGTTAGAACTGCACAGCTTGGACACACAGCGTGTGTGATCTGTCCCAAAACTGTACACACTTGTCACGGTTAATATGATACAGTTTATTGGAGACTATTTTTAACATTTTCGCGATTTTCTAGTGTCTCTAACTATCATTATTATAAGACACAATATTGCAGATAAAGGAGTATTGTACATGACTATACCTCTTCAAAGATTCTGCGCCAAGATTTTCACACTTAAAAAGGATTACAAGAACAACCCATTTACGCCATTTTCGGCAGCGAGAAAATATGCTTCAACAGGTAGTGGTGAACCTGAAATGAGCATACACACGTGTACCGTTCTATGAATGGTATTTATAAATATATATCACTCATGCGCGTTGAGCAGTTTCCGAATAATCTACCAACAGCCGAATCTCTAAATGCGCTAGGCAGCCTGGGCAACAGCTGAACTGCTGTAACCTGTTCACATCAATTGACGAGAGATCAAGCAGCCCCCGACCCCCTTACTCCGTCTCTTAAACGTCTTCAGGAGGGTCGCAAGGTGGAGTATAGTCGAATCCACCCTGGAGTCAGGCCGAGAAAGCGAAGTTTCGCCCCCTCGGCCGGCGGTAACGGCCCGATCACGACACCAATTACACCACTAATTCGAGAATAATCTAGCGTCAGCGCCGCGCAAATCTTCCCCATCTTCCGGGCGAATCCGCGCGGGCTGCGTGCGAAACTGCTACGAACCAGTCCACCGTAGTATCACACATCACGAGATACAACACACGTAAAACGAAATTCTTACACTGGTTTCAATGACATGACATAAAGCTCTGGTAAAAAGTAAATCTACGTCACGAGAATGCGATAGTCATTTATTTTGACACCAACGAATGTAGTTTAGGTTAGATCACGAATTATGTGTTATAAAACAAGTTATATGTTTCCCTTGGGCTATCGGTAAAGAGCAAAGGAAATTAAAATAACACGTATAACTGGTTGATATATTGTCCACACCGGCGTACATATTCAAAACTTCCTTACCATATGCAATAAGCGTACACAGACGAAATGGCTTTGTTAAGAGCGCCGTCTACCGCATTTTTCCTCACCATGTTTTTAATTTTAATTTGTACAAGATATTTTTTTTCTAATTTTAGACACAAAATGTGACTAAATTTGGCTCTTATGAAATTTTTTTATCTCTCATATTTTTCACGTAATGGCTTGTTCAAGTCAAAATTTGCATAAGGACTGCACTAAAACCAACTGACATACCTAACTGAAAAAATTCACAGTGGGTAAAGACGTCGCAGGCTACAATGTCACGAACATAAAAACATAGAATATTTCTATTTGTATTTAAATAAAAATTATGAAATTTAACATTCAAATTTGAAAAATTCAATAATTTATTTAAACATACGAAAATATTTTATTTTGTGGTAAAACGTAGCTGAATTTGTAGCCTACAATATCGTTATTCACTGTGAATTTTTTCAGTTTGGTAAGTGAGTTGGTTTTAGTGTCGTCCTTAAAACGGAAACATGCACATTTTGGCTTTAACGAGCCATTACGCAAAAAATATGCTAGATATAAAAATTTCACAAAAGGAAAATTTAGTCACATTTTGTGTCTAAAACAAGAAAAAAAAATAACCGGTACAAATATAAAAATAAAAATATGGTGATGAAAATTGCGGTAGACCGCGCCCATAAGACAAGCTCTTCTGCTGTGCCGTGGCGTCTTCGGCTCATTTGCTAGCAAAGCTGTCTGCACGTGGCCGCATCACAGAAGTCTGAAATTTAAAGTTATCGTGCAAGAACAGCCAGATTGTTAGATATATATCGTTTTGGTTGGCACCCGGCTGTTATAGGAGACGTCCACAAATATTCTTTAAGCTATAAAGTAGAAAAGGTGTTTCCAATTTGTCCAGTAAATTAATTATGGTGGAAGTAATACTACTATAAATATCGAAGTTAGATTTACATTTCGCTAAACAATTTAAGAAATATATTTGTATTGAGCAACAAAACTCTGAGTAGCGTCTAAATAATGAAATATCTTAAACCTTATTTCAGATCTAGAACAAATCAAGGATCAACATAGGTAAATTTTAAATGTTTATTCATTATTCCAGAATAGGATATATATATATATATATATATATATATATATATATATATATATATATATCCTACTAAAATACTATCATTTAGAACCCCACAAATAAAATAATTGTAATTCGGTTAGTATTTATTTGTAGATGTGTTCATAATATAATACGTATGTCCTGTAGTATATAAGCTTCAAAATGTTATTTACGGAAACAGACGACAGTAGAAATAAACTCCATCTTGACTTGATAGCGCAATCGGTTAGGCTTCATTCTAGGGTGCGAGAGGTTCTGGGTTCGAATCCTGAATCGGGCATGGCTGCGTTGTTCCTTCACCACGCTTTACCCTCATTGGCTCTTACGACCTAGTTGTCAAAGGGCCGTAAAATCATCATACCTCGCCTCCATCTTGACCGACTAGATTTTATAGCGTAATAAATCTTAAAAAAAAAAAAAACGTATATAAAGAAAAAAAACATAGATGTTGTCACGTAAAATATGGGCTACTACAAATTACGGGTATACTGGTGACACTTCCCTGAAAAAGGTTCTTCGCTTGTTTGTGGCGCCATTATCACACAGTGCACCACACACTCCTGGAATTAAGAGATGCGAAGGCAGGAGGATAAATTATGTTGTGACACAAAATAAATCCTTTCCGTGTCAGCAAACCCTCCAAAAACATTACCTGCGTGTCTGGGTTTCTGATACCCTCACTCCGGTCCCCTTGAGCCTGAGGGGCGGTGCTAGTAGGCAGAAACGCTAGCCTCTCTTCTCGGGTATAGTCATGCTCTTGTTCTTGGGCGTGGTATACACGTAAACTCTACCAAAACTTTTATTGAAATTTTTAAAAAATTTAAAGTCAATACATAAAATAATTGTCGAAAATAGTCTTTGTCAATTTTCTGAGCAAACACAGCACGTTTAAAATTTTTTGTTCAAAATCTTGAACACCATGATTTAACCCAAATGTTTCTGTTATTTTTCAGCTTCTTTTAGAGCCTTTAGTTTGTTTTATATGCAAGGCTTTTATTCGTATTTTGTTTTAAACCGACATAACTTATGTTATTTTCAGTTTCTCATCTCGTATAGCTAGTTAATTGTTGCCTTTTTTTTAGGTTGACATATTACAAAATCCTTGTAAATTGTAGATATAAATTGTATAGTCCAGTGTAAGACAAGGTGACAACTCCTTAACTGCGCCATAAATTGTAGTATTAATATTATTGTAATTATTATTATATTATGCTAAATATTCATGGCGCCATAACATAGTAACTTCGATTTCAGCACAATATATTACGCTAAAGGAATCCGTCTATTTGGCGAAGCATTTGCAAAAATTGTAAAATCATTTCCTACGATTATTTGTTACTCTGTGCTGACTTTACAGTTGCTATAAAATGTAATAAACATTTTCAGTTTTAGTTTAAGTACCACCCTTCTTAAATTCAATTACTGGCAAAATACTTTTTAACACTCCCGAATGCAGTTCAAGTTATTTTTCCCCGGTTGAAGAAATTTTACATACTATATTTTATCTCTTCGCATAATGACACATTACAATAAAGATTTACAATTTTGGTGGCTCAGTTATAATAATAAAAAAATACTTATATTAGTTTGATAATTCACACCAAGTATTATGTTTATAATTCCCAATTTTTTAGTTATGAATTATTTTAGTAATACATCAATGCTTTATTTTTAATACGGGCATGTCCTTAAAAAAAGATAAATTGTAATTATTAAATGTAATTTTGTTGAGAATAATAAGATATGAAAAAATGCAAGCGACCATATAACAATTAGAGAAAATATTTACAAGTCATACAGTACTAGGTACAGATAAATATAAAATCATTTGCTGATGATGAGCTTTAAATGCAAAACAGACCGTGTGCTGCAACACTATTTCACAATATGTGGCGTGGAAACCCACACGTTGTTTCCTGACTACGGCAAAATCAACACTAATGATAGAATGTGGTGCATTATGAACTGAAAGCGGCTGGGTAACATGAAGTTTCTGACAGGCATCAATATGTAGTCTATATTAATATATATATATGGGAAGTTAAAATCATATGTTACGGTACGAAAACCCAAAATTAAAAGAAATATACAGACTGAAAGTGCTCTTTCTGAGCAAAGTATAGATAATATTACTTAATTCCTCACATATTTACGCATTGCATTGTAACTGTATCTTTATGGGAAACTGGACACGTACCCAAAATTTGATTAACAAAGTAACTTTCATATGTTGTTCTAAATATAACTACAACGTTTATTCCTTTTCCCCATACTCAACTATTAATGTACAGTACATATTTATTTACCGACTTAACACAGAACATAATAACACATTGCGATGAATGTAAAAAAAATACTCAAACAGATAACCCATTCATGACACAAACGCTGCTGCCTGGGAGAAAAAGGTAGGGAAGGAAAGAAAGAGAGAACGATATAGAGGCAAAACCAAGTTCCATCAATAACTACGTTGTTGGATTGTACAATATTATTCAACGAAACTGGAATTTTTCAGGATGACTTGAAAATCGATAAAAATTGTAACAACGCAATAGTACCGAAATGATCAGCATTAACAGTCATTTTGCTTCAGAAAATTACATAACCCATCAGATGACGTGCACAGTTGCATGCAGACACTCATTGTTATGACCCACCCCCTTGTACATAAACAGGCCGCATGAGCAAATATAGCTTACTAACCAGGCAAACTCGACCAACAACTCATAATATTACACACTGCACATATTGCGACAGCGGAACTCCCATTCCCTGACGAGGATACGAGCTGCCACACACGGCGTGAAGTAGGGACGTGTGACGATGACGAAGGCTACTTCATATCGACGTCCGGGTCTCTACACTACCAAGAGGCACCACGACATTCAGATACGATAGCCATAATCGCTACATCATTTCCACCTCGGCAACGTGCTTAAGGTGGGACAGGCAAACCAACTAAATAGAGTGGCTATTTAATAACTCTTTACAAATATAATTATAACTGTTAAGGCCTTCTCTCCCTCCGCTATTAGAGTATTTGTATTTGATAATGTACAGGATGTTTCAAAAAGTGATAACTGAAACTAACATATCTACCAACAGTCAGTATGCATAAACATAATTCCGGATTTTGTTGCAGAGTTACCTGAGTGACTTTGGACATGCTTCAGTACAGCGTCCAGGATCGGGCATAGTGTGCTATTGTTTATATACTCTGTGATACATATAGTATATGGACGTGTCAACAATTCCGTTACCATTTTTTGAAACAACCTGTATAAGGCACAACGTAAATTGTAATGAGTTCCTTAATCCAGGACTCACATACTTAATAACACAGCACCCCCTCCTTTTCTTAACTTTTAATAAAGCAACAACCCTCATCTTAATCTATTCAACGTGTCTGCTTCTCACTATTTCAGCATAACTTCATGAAGCCTTTTGCCGATAGTTCTGCATTACGTATGTATAATTGGCAAGGGAATGAATACATACGTCGGAAAGAACGTTAAAATGCTATGTAGTAATCTAATGACTAGAGATAGGAATATTTCTCCTTGTAACAATTTTTACGATTAATTTTTTTATATTGAGAGCCAACCATGATTAGAGACGGTGACATTTCGCTAATTCAATGACCTGCATGTTAGAATAGAATATCCTATGCATACTCAAGTCCCGACCTTTTGTCCACTAGCTGACAGAGCTTGATACAAAGAATTATTACAGACGTTATACAACCCAGGTCTGGGACACTATCCAGTGAACTACATGTTTTTTTTTCAACAAGACATAGGAACAAGCCACACCGCTTGTGTGTCATTAGCAACTTACATATAGTCTAGCCCGAATCATGTCATCTCCAGACACTGACACTGGGATAATGAATGGCACATCAAGTTCCTTGACCTCCCTGCATGTGTCCTCCAAGGTCAATGGCAAACCTTAAACAAAGGATTCGTGGTGAAATGGATGCGATTTCCTCGACTATGTTACGTGGTCTCATATTCAAATTTAATCTACGACTTCGGAAGTGACTGACGAGTATATAGTTTTAAAAGTTGAATCAGTAAACACTGAATTACTGTTAACGTTGATCAATTCTATACTGTTACACTGTACAACTGTTGTTTGTTGATTTATAGGGCACCCTAAAATCATCCTGTTTTGTTTAACAATCTTGTACATTTAGACCACATATTAAAGTAGATTGAGGTACATTAAAGAACTTGTAAGTGAGCACTGGCAGTTTTATTCACTCAAGAAGCAAAAACCAAATTTTCCTCAAAGTTGAAGGTTTCAGCTACTAATAAACGTAACTAAGATTTTTTTCTTTGTGTAGAAAAAATTAGTAAATTGTCAGAGATAACTCATCAATTGTTAACTATTTCTGAAATTACTTATATATATTTCTTGCGTGCTAATAGATACCACGAAGTTAAATTTACGTATTTGGCTAAGTTAATTTCACACGCCGCAAAGTGTGCTCCCATTTAAGAAAATTTCGGTTTTAAGGCGCTGTATTTTGAGAACCATCATCGCTAGGTTCCTCATAAGTACAGTATGACAGTATAATACGGCTTTAATGTTAATGTACTTGGCTACGATATGGCGCAGAATATTACTTGATCGACAATTTCAATATAACATTAATGAAATACATTCAATAAAGGCGACAGATTCACCTACAAAAAAGTAATTACTTAGGCCTACAACATTTCTGCCAGCTCATTACAGTAACGTGACTGACTAAATTTAACAAACATATACAGATTAATAAAGTGCTATAAATGTATGTTTAACACTGCTTAAATTAAACTTTGAAAAATTATACCAATATCCTGGGTATCCTTGTTTTATTGAAAGAAAGAATGTTCGTTACAATAAGACATCTGATTATTAAATTACGTAATTATAAGACCTAATTTCAGAGAGAACAATACACAGTTTCTGTTTAAACAGCACCAGGGTTCGGTATTCGTCATAATTGCTCGCCGTTAGGATAGTAGCGTGGAAGAGGTGAGATGATGGAATGAGTTTCATCACGTCTCCTCCCGCGCAGCATCTGCATGCTGGAGATCATTGTTGGCGGCGGGTATTAAAGAGCTGGCAGCAGCGAGAAACAAATGAAGGGCCGGCAAGGAGGAAAAGAAAGGTAACGAAATGCGGAAGAGGACGAGAGGAGGGGGAAGGTTTAAATTACACGCTAGCACTTGTTTAGCGCAAAGAGAATACACTCATAAATAACTTAGGGTTATGAAAGGGGTTCGGCGTGGCGAGGAGGGGGGAAGATGCTTTTAGTAAGATGTGCTCCTCGCTGTACTTTGGAGCAGTGAAATATTCAGATAGGTTGAGCCAGCTTCTTCGCTGGGAAAAGTTAGTGGTGTGGCAAGGAAGGGCTTGGGGTTGTGGGGGTGTATGAGAGAAGGTTTTAAATTTCTTCTCCTCAGCGACACGCGGAAAAAAAGGGGGGGATGGGCGAAATGCCCTACGAGGAGCGGTGAGTTAGTACCATCCCGGCGAAAGCTAGAGGGACCAGGCAGGTTTAGGGTTCGCGCTACGCCGTGACATGTTTACAATGGGTGACACATGCCTTCCGAGAGCTTGTTTTGAATATGGGCGACGAAACAACTGAAATGCGACATGTGTTACACGTATTGATACGAAAGTAGTCGCTAAATAGTTGGTGGACAGTTTTTTAGCCAAGACCATGAAGTGGGGAAAAAAAAATTCAATAAGTGTCAAGAATAATTTGGTGCAGTCTCGATTTTGATCATCACTACCTGAGAAGTGTTTTACTTTGTAATTATTATAAATGTGCTTATTTTGAAATATTATTCATCATAACATGATAAACATTTTCTCCTTGAAATGTCAGTAATTTTCTTGAAATTTTCGTTAATGCTGTTACTTTCGTTGTGTTGTGAAATATATTTTGGGAATAGGCATGCTATCTGTGTTAGCAGAAATAAGGTAAATTCGTAGGTAGTGCTGAGGCAAACGTTGTAGTACGTTGTAGAAGCTTTCAAACCAACACTGTAAAAACACTTCTTCCTAGGAACCTAAACACAGTATAGGACAGTTACTATACTTCTGCCTTGTAAATATGCAAAATTTTACAGTTGTTACAATACAAGACTGGTAACTTTAATATACATTTGACTGCTTTATAAAAAGTTTAGGAGTGCTACCATGGATGTCTGGGAAATGGGAAATAATTATACCATACCTACTGTCTATATATATATATATATATATATATATATATATATATATATATATATATATATATATATATATATATATATATATTAGTGTAGCTCAGACGTCGTGGAAACATTTCTGCACCACACTGTTTCAACGTTTTTGTGCACTTTGGTAGCTGTGCTTCATGGTTATTGGCTGCGTTTTGTTCAGAAACGTCTCCCATTTAACTGCACCGATCAGAATAACACTACTGAGGCACCATGTCTGAGATTTGCCAACAGAACCCCAAGAGACTAGCGAGAGTTAAAACATCCAATAACTGACCATGAAGCAGAGCTGGAGATGTGAAGGTACGACATTGAAATCAAATGGTGCCATTTTTTTGCCACAAAATCGTGGCTCTAATGACCAATAAAAAGGTAGCTACATCAACACCAATTGCTCACATTTACCACACTGCAAAAACAATAGGCTAATTTACATGACAAGGGTAAGGTATTTTTCTCTAACTTGTATTGGAAATGCACTTTACCTCACAAAAAAATTTTAAAATTTGTAACACGCCACATGATCGCCACCGCAATTAATTATATTTAATAGCCATACGAGTTACTAAACTGTAATAAATTCCATATTTACTTATAACTATGTTTTGCTAACATTCTTTCTTCTCGCCATCATATCAGGAAGACGACAAAATAACTTTCATTAAGCCTTCGTCATTGTACCAGTTTTTATATAGAAACTAGAGAGCAGGTGCATGGCAAGCGTCTGGGCCTTCTCGCACCCACTCACGCTCCAATAACCCTCCTAACCTTTGGACGAGAGGTGTGGAAGACCAGCCTGTAGCCTTTGATATGTGAATACAAAATAGTAAATTAATTAAGATATAAGGAATTTGAACCATGGAGAAAAACATTTAGTGCAATTGTCTTTATACAGCCGAAAGAGATGAAAGAATTGTACAATACATACAGCCATAGCAAGGAGATGGTATCCTCGAGGGGCAGGGCCGTCAGTCGGAAGCTGGCTCCTGATTGGCCCAACTGAACCAAAGACTGCAGGACAAGTAGCGGGGATTTTGACGCCAACTAGGAGCCAAGTGAGTGTCCGGTAACAGTTTAAGGGCAGACGTTGACGAGCCGCGGAAGACGGCGGACCGGGGTGCTGTCGCCGGATGTCGTCGAGTTTGGCGTCGAGGCTCCTTGGAGTAGAGAGGCAGGCGTCGGCGAGCCGCGAAGACGGGAGGGCAGAGTGCCACCGTCGAGCGTCGTTTTAGGCGTCGAGACGCCTTGGAGTAGAGAGGTAGACGTCGAAGAGCCGCGAAGTACGGCGGGCCGGAGTGCCATCCTCGGGCATCGTTTTAGGCGTCGGGACGCTGTTGAGTAGAGATATCGTCGAGCTGCGAAGTACGGCAAGTCGGTACGGGACGCCTACGGGTATTATTTAACAATAAAGTATTGAAAAACGTCGCGATTCGCTGGATAGTCAGCTGACGACGCCACAGCTTACGTCACATTCGACGTGGAGATTAGTGGACGTAAAATCCTTAAGAGTCATACCGACAAAGCTGGTACAATAACTGTCCGTCAGGAAAGGGACAGCAACGACGTGCTACCCGGGAAACAGAACTTAACGTCTTATTCTTTACCTCGCCCGAGAATCCAGAACTTAAATTAATCAATAACCATTTTCTTATTATAGTTAGCAGCGCGTCACAAATTATAGCATTGAACAGTAAAATTACCAAACACGGCAAAGAATTTTCAAAAGCACGAAAAAGCATAACTTCTATCGTACGACATGCGCAGAACTTTCTGCATTGATTTTTACAAGTGACATATAATAAAACAATAAATATAAATAAAACAGTAACAAAATCATTTTGAAATGCTATAAAGCAAACAGTTCTAGCTAATTTGTCTACAATACAAACGACGTGTAGGGATATTTGTTTTTCGAGCAGCACTGGTGCTTTATGCACCGATGCTTTCTCGTACAGGTACTGAATGAAGATCGCCTTGGGGTTAACACCTAATCAACGATGGGTCGACAGAGTCTGGCAATGCAAGTTGGGGATTGTCGTCGACAGCCAGAAGAGTAGAGAATAGCAGTGAGCGAAGAGATTAACGTCAGTTCTTAACAGCGAGATCTTGAGTACATGGACATGAAGTTTTATTAAGCTTGTCCCCAGCCTTCAGGACATTACAGGAAGTGATTACGTGATTTTTCATAATTATAATATCTTAGTTGTTCCTTTGCGGTATCTTGCTACTGAAGGTCCCCTCTCCACTAAACTATACAGAAATAAATATTTTGTAGGAAGTCTTTGTTGTCAAATTATTTTGCAGTAAACACAAAACCATTTTTGGTGACCACAATATTTTACTGGTGACATCAAAATGTTTTTGTGGTAACCACAAAATAAATTTGCAGAGTGTATACCATCATATGTATTATAGCTGTCACAAAATATTTATTTTCCTTGTAGCGATATTTAAAATTCCACCAGTACGAATCAAGATGGCCGGCGGACCAGTTATCAGCCAATTCTCGCTACTCATTTTTCTACGACTAGGTGGATCCTTGGCAATTACCGTGGCATTTGAATCTCCGCACATTGGATTTCTTCATATAGGTCTTGAGTTGTGGTGAGGTTGATGTGAGGCGAGTATGAATCCTCAGCCGAATGCAAAGGAAGAGGAAACGCGAATGCCACAGAAAAAAAAAACACCCGCCGGCCTACGAAAACGATCAGAACGGTTACAAAATGCGAAAATTGAGAGTGACACCTCACAGGTAATTAAAATCGGATCGCCTGGGTGGAGTGAGAGTTTGTCTTACCACTATGTCACCGTGACGCCCAGGGGAGCTGACTGTCTTAGCACGGCGTCCAACGTGCTGATTGCTTTGCACATTTTTAAACCGATGTTATTTTTGTTTATTTACGGGGATATTTTAGCCAAATGAAAACATTAGGTTTAGGATCTTTTGGTGGGTAAATACATAACTGGAGCCGAGTGTTTAACAAACTCAGTCGATACATCTAGTTAACCTTTATTAATTTTCTTCACTAAACAACAAAAGTCCCAAACTTTTGTGTTGAACAAATTTACCCTCCAGGGACGAAGTAACCCCGGTTTATGGTAGCAGATTAGATCGAAGTTTGATCATGACGTGTTAGCTAGAGTGCGTTCACTGTGCATATACAAATTTTTATCCTTCATGGTCGTACCTCGGTTTGGCTGTAGAAAGACTGCACGTAAACCGATTTCCGAGTCCCAACAGAACAGCGAATGGTTGTTCATCCTGTAAAAATTGCATGTCTTGAAGTAAAGCCGTGTCTCAATTCAATTAGTGTGTGCTCTCTCTCTCTCTCTCGACCACGTTATATCGACGTCAGAGAGAGAGAGTGCTCTCTGGTCGGGGGGCAGTCTATGAGCAAATACTGTACTTCAGAGGAGGCGGGCACAGTGATTCATGGAGGGAGTAAGGGGAAGTGTAGGGGAAACGTTCTGTGAAGAGACGGATTCGTAGAAGTGACCGTCTCCCGTCTCAATTTGTTGGCGAAAGTGCGAGAGTACAGCGAGAGAACGAAACTGTTCACTCGCTGTATGTACTCTCTCGTTCTCTCTGGCGCACGCCATCTTGATTGCAGCTATGGTTTGAGGTCATCGAAGAAATGTGTGCCATATAAAGCAAATATTTAAATATTTATACATAAATAACAATTTCCAATAAACAGTTAATTATGACGAGAAGTTGTGTAAACATTTACTGACTTAATGTGCGTTTAAATACACATAACATGAAATTTCGGCGTCGCCTATAAACAGCTATTCGCTGCTTGAAATACGGTGCTGGTATAAGTTAAACATTATTATTTGAATTGACTACAAATTTATTTGATGTGTTTATAACTTGTATTAATAAAATTTACGCACTTACTAACTTTGCATCATCCCAGTTGGAGAGAGCGAGAGTGTCGGAGACCTCTCTCTCTCTCTCTCTCTCGTGATAATGCGAAAGGGTGCTCTCTCAAGAGAGTACTCTTTAAACTGGGACACGGCCTAACTCCCAGCAAAAATTAAAATAGTTTCTCTGACTGAATTGTAGGTCTAAATTTGTTTTCTTTGTAAAATCATTAGTTTAAAAATGAAATAAATAACGGCAGGATCACTGTTTCAGCTTCAGAATTTTGTAGTCCCTGCATTGCGAAAAATGGAAGACACTTTCCCGTATCTACAGTCTGTGGGTTATTGTCCTCGAGGCAACAGTTGCCGGGCACGGTAATCCTGTGCGCGGTGAGTCGATAAACAATTTATTTCGATTAAAGTTCTATCTCCCTTTCCTCCTCTCGTCCTTCTTCGCCCTATGGTTTATGTATCATAGTACCCACTTGGATTCCACTCTCACCACGCACATTGTGTGTGTGTTTTCCCTGGAAGCTATGTTAGCTATCTCCCTTGTGTTCCGAAGGGCGTTAAATTTTCATCCTGAGTATATCCAGGCCATTAGTTTTCAAATAAAACCTGTCTATTGTTTTCTAGAGTTGCCGTTCCTGTCCCTACAAACTTTCTTGTGTGTGTGTGTGTGTGTGTGTGTGTGTGTGTGTAGGTGTGCATGCGTGCGCGTGCGTGTAATGAAACATCTTATTTACCAACGAGTTGCAGCTGAAAATGGACTTTCAAGAGTAGCTAAAAATTACACGGCCAACCAAAGTACTAGACGGTGTTTATAAAATGTTGATTGTATTCCATATGAATCTTGAGTTCAGCACCAAAGATGTGTTTACTCAGCTATACTGCAAGAACAGATAGCAACGGCATTGCTGAATATTTTAATTTACGCAACAGCTGTATACTATGCTATTATTTTTTATCAGTTTTGATAGAATTTTTTAAAATCTTAAAATGTAAATTACACAACACTATAAAAAGCCAACATCATGAGTGGGAAAACATGTAGGCCATACAGTTAAATAGTACGTGGTGCTTATTTTCCACCACTATGATAGGATGTTTAATTTCGTAAAATAATGGTAATACATTTTTTTTGTTTTATAACTTTTGATTATTCCTATATAGTATGCCATTTATTAAACATACCACTGTAAATGCTAAAAATATTTATTGATACTAGAATAAATATTAAAGCCAATACATAAATACAAATAAAGCACTCCCAGAGTGAAATTTATACCAGCATTGTAAACAAACCTGTTTGTGGTGTTTTATTTCTTAGTTACAACATATGTCACAACAAATATTTAACTTCCATTCCAAAGCAAATAATGCGCCAAACTAAAAAAAAATATATATATTTCCTCAAAATTGTTAAAAGTAAAAGAGGTTTCCCCACTGTTTTTTTTTTTTTTTTTTTTTTTTTTTTTTTTTTTACGTTTTTCTGTACTAACTTCCACATGCTTACAAATAGAAAAAACTTTGGCGTTTATTTAAGCACCATGTCCTTTTAAAATCAGTAATTGAAAAAAATATATATATCATTGCAACTTTCCTTCTTAAAACTAAATTGCACATACGTACATTTGCCAATGTTTTAAAGGTCGTAGTAAATAAAATAATGTTTTAAATTTCTAAGTCAAAATAATTACAAATGCACCATTAATATTGAGTGATAACACTATGAACGGAATATTTTTTGTTTCACGCCACAATTTTTATTTTAAATTGGCCTACTGATCACTGAGGGAGGAATGAAAATATCGAGATACGCCCACACTTACAGAACGTGAAACAAGTGGCGAACGTAATGTCACGATTGTTTCAGTGCCAAAGACTAGAAATGAAAGGCATGGGGAAAGGCAATGGTAACCCAAATTTTCTTTAAATATTTGAGTTTAACGTAGGAACACAATGGTAATCTCATTCAGTACATTACGATGTAAGATATTAAGCAATATTACCACAAATGGCAGCACAGTGCCCCGCTTATATAGCTTATTACATCAATTAAATAGTCATACATATTTTATTATATAGTTGCTTATTTTACGTTGGCTGTATACTATTGTAACTAAAATGTAATTTACAAAAAAATGATGATTTTAATTAGATTTCTTTGTCAAATTGTGTCTTATCTTTAGAAGTGCATAAATTAGTTGTGATACTTGTGGGTTACCATTATCTCTCCCCATGCCCTTCGTTCGGGATAAGATTAGCACTAAAAATTTGACCTTCGAAAAATTGTATTAGTTCTTGCTGCATATAATTCAACATCGATATAGTTGCCTTACTGCTTGTATGGTTGAGAGCAAAATTTACCAATATAGTTCCATGAATTTTCTTTCTTAAATACACCAATACTGAAACAAAATTAACTGAAAACAACATACTTGTATTTTACGTATTTAATAAACTTTTTTTTTTACGAATTGGCTGCAAATATAACTTTACCAGAGTTTTTTTTTTTTGAGCGCTCACTTTATCCCGAACAGCCTTCACCTATGAGTATTTTCTACGTCCAAAATCGAAAGTGGTAAGAGTGATTAAGGCTGTACTTGTGATCTATGCGGAGGTAATGTTACTGAAGTTCAGTTTTTTCGTTGCCTGGTTGCCTTTTCAGAACTTACACGTAAAATTGATGTATGCTATTTCCCACTGTTATCTGAAATATCGTGTAACAAACTTTCTATTTAACATTTAATGCACGTGGGCTTTTCGTCTCGACAGCAAGGTCAATAGAGACGGCGACATCTAACTTGACTGAATGACAGTAACTGGGAGAGGAATCGACCAGAGTCTTTGTTAAGGAAGCATCCTAGAATTCGCCTGATGATCAAAAAAACCTTGGAAAGGCAGGATTATCCTTTTCGGGACTAAAACCCTTTTAGGAACTCAATCGTTCTTTAAGAAATGAAGATCACAAAAATATAAGACGAAAGCCAGCATTCTGATATGAAATGATTTTTAAACGACATTTTATTACAAAAAAAACGGTTGTTTACTGAATGTTTCCACGCCGCTCATGACTTAGAAAATTTTACGGCTACGTTCGTAACTCACAGTTACGTGTTTTACAGTGATTCATACCGACGTGAAAAATTAAAGTCCACAGATTTGACATATGCTACTTTTCCGTGGTACGTGAGCTGCGCAAATCGACGCCGGCCCACCTCGAAGCCATTTTTATCACACACGGACCATTGGCGAGCAAAAATTGCATGACGTCAGTTGCAAATTAATGGGGTATTATTATTTTTTTTTTTCGCTCCCATACCGTAGGATCCTTCGGGAAAGTAATTAAAATGCATGATGGCGGCTTGTGATGGATATCTGCCGCCCCAGGGCGCGCTTGTTATGTTAGGGGAAGTTGCGAGAGAGGCAGAGGGCGGAGAGACATTAATGAAGGCAGTGATTTACACGGGGGTCGCGAGGTCGCGGCCAGTTTGCTGCAGGGAAGGGGTCAGGGGAGGGGTGATGAGGGACGTAGGTGGGGTGGTCGCAATCGCTCGTACCCTGGGGGAGGGGGTATATGGAGATTATGCTACCCTCACGGTTTAAGCCTCGCTATGACCGCAGGCGGGGTAGACTAGGCTTGGATTTCCGGCCTGACAACCTATTAAAGAACTCACCTCTTTCTTGCGGTCGCGCTGGGAGTCTAAGCAGCGAGGCGTGTTTTGAGGGCTGTATTAGATTTATCCATTTTCCCACGATAACATTAGTTTAAGTGGATTTATCAACATATTTGACACGGCGGGGCACGTATAGACACTTATTCAATCTTATGAAATCATTGCAACCCCAATGCCTTCATTATTTTGTACCGGGCAACAAGCTAACAAGAAAAAAAGTGGTTTATGTTCAGGAGCTACTACAAAAATTTAAAGAAACAATAGACTATCGCATGCTTAAGAGAAAATTTTAAAACAGTCTTCCTATTCCCTGATTTAAAAAAAAAAAAAAAAAAGCCGTAAATCCAAGCTGCGAAGGCTCAACCACCCTTAAACTTGTTGGATACTCGGTGCGTGGGAATAAGGGACACGAAAATTTCAGTTCACTGACCAGCATGTTAGAATCCACTATCCTATACATACTCAAGTCCCATCTATTCGTACACTGCTTGCTGTTCCAGCGAGTAGCAACTAGGGGATTGAGTTTACACAGGATAGTGCATTCTAACATGTTGGTTTTTAACTTGCGAAATATTTCTTTCCTTGTTATCTTTGAACGATTCTTGCAATGGGTTCGTATTACGAACATAAACGTTTTATGGACATACGCCATTGCGTACGAATGTTGACGTATTGCAGAAAAAACCCACAATAAAAAAAAAGACGAAGAAAAGCCACTAAGCTGTAGTCAACGGACATAAAACACACACACACATACACACACACACACACCAACACACACACATACATACACACACACACACACACACACACACATACATACACACACACACACACACACACACATATATATATATATATATATATATATATATATATACATGTATCCGTTCTTGACCTTGTGTCGTCTTCTGGGATATGACTAAATTCCTTTAAGGGCGTTCACGTGGCAAAAACTCAAAATTTTATACTTGCTTGGTATAGTGTTAGTTTTATAGACATTACTTGTGACTACATTTTCCACTTGTAGAAATTTTTTAACTGTCATAGTTTTCCCACACCGTAATATCAAAGTCAGAATTTGCAAGTTACAGGAATATAGGTTTAACGAAAACCAAGTTACTTACTCGAATGAAATAATTTACACTGAAATTAGATAATATGGGCTATATGCTCAAAGATTAAAAAATACACAATGTAATTCCTTTGTACTTTTAAAAAAAATCCGAAAATGACGAAAAATTTACATAATTTATGGCAATTTTTTAAAAGACAAAATTAAATTGTTGTGTGTTTTTAAATATTTTAGCATCGTGCCCATAATATCAAATTTCAGTGTAAAATATTTCATTCGAGTATGTCACTTGGTTTTTAATAAACCTATGTTCCTGTAACTTGCAAATTCTGACTTTGACATGCCGTTATGGGGAAACTATGTGAGCTAAAAATGTTGACAGGTGGAAAATGTAGTCACAAGCAATGTCTATAAAACTAACACTATGCCAAGAAAATATAAAATTTTGAATTTTTGCCACGTGAACAACCTTAAGGTATCTGTATGATTTATGTATGTCGACTACATCTTACTGGATTTTCTTCCTTTTTTTCTGCAAAACGGCAACATTCACCCGCAATGGCGTATGTCCAAAAAAAAAAAAAACTTTGATGTACATTTCTTTCCTCAATGAAAACGCAAAACCCGACGCCTATTTCACGGAGACGGAAACCTGGCAGTATAATTACTTTATTAAACAGTAATCGCCAACAACAGCAATCGCTACTTTTGTATTGTTTTCGATTTTAAGTTTCAAGAGCGTGCTTTCATTTCAGCAAAAAAATTGTTGCATTTCTTGCACAGTGAAAGTTGCACTGCTCAGCTAGTAAAATGTATTAATTTATTCGGAATTTTACGTGTTCTCGAACATCACAAGAGCTTGAAACAGGTAAGAGGTCCACAATGGAAATGTGGAGACAGCCGAATAGGACGTGTATTGAGGAACCAACGCAGCATTCAATTGGAGCTACTTCGTTAAACCTTGGAAAATATAAATCAGCTTTAGACATTGAAAACAAATAGTTTACATTCTCTAGATCGGGGGCCGCCAACCTTTCTGGGACTATTGGCCAAAATTTTTATTCATATCATGTCACAGGCCATCATAAATAATTTAAATAATAACTAATTCTCATGAGATAAAACTGTGGACTTTAGCACAAGCGTCAGTGCCAATTCTCTAACCCGCACCACAGTTGCCAGTCCACGTACAAATAAATACGCCAGACAGAGCCATACTTTGTCGATGACAGCATAGCCGCATATTCTAAAATATGCATTACACTCTTAAAGTTCGAACACTGCCTCCAGAGTGTTTAGGAAAGGAGCCATGCCAAGTGTGAAATTGTAACTTACTTTTTTTTCACGGTAAATGATTTTAAAAATATAGTGCAAAGGTTTCAACTTTCGGCGGGCCATTCAAAATGCCATGGCGGGCCAGTGATTACCCGTGGGCATAGGGTTGTCTATCTCTACTCTAAATAATGTTTCTTTTTTAATGTCACATACGTCCAAATCACTGCAGTAGTTAAAGTATTATATAAAGTTTAATTTCCTTAAATCAGATATCTCACAAAATGGGTGTCATTAGTGACAACATGTCAGTCTATTTCATGTTTTATACATAAATTTAAATTTAACATTAGCTATCTTAGCGTGTTATTTTTATTGCAGTTATGAATGTAAATGAATGCGACGTTCACATTTGCCTTACGCGTCTCCAGCGTAGCCCACTGCCCTGATATTTATTTTGGTTATTATTTTGAATTTATGTAAATTCATTTTCGGCAAAATCACATTTTTAATTTTTAAACATTATTTTATACAATGTTATGCACTAATTCGTTTTGCTTACCATATATACTGCTAAAAATAACGATCTACAGAGAAAAGGCGATTTAACAGAGTATGTACCGTTTAAAAATAGGATACACATAAAATTTGACCACAGAAATTTCAGTATGTCGAGTACAATGACAAAGTCTGGCTTGGAAAACTACTGCGGAAGGACGTGATCTTCTGCAGATGACAAGGACACATTGGGCCCGGCGCGCGCTAGGCAGACATCCCCAATACGCCGTACAGCCCGAGTGTTTTACTGCCCCCTCCACCTCCCGGGGTCAATTAGCCCTGAAAATAAGCGCGCCTACCCGGGACGATGCACGTCTTTATCGGGTAGGGTGAAGAGTGGAAGGAGGGATGTGAAGGGCTTAGCGGGGCTGTGTCTCCTGGGCAACGCGCCAGGAGTCATTGCTACGTCCCCTTTTTTCCTGAATTCGCTTGCTATCTCCCTCACCTTACTTCCCGTGCACACAGTGCATCCCTAGGGATTGCACGTCGGTGGTGCCTCCCCCCTCTCCGCACGTATCAGGCCGTTGTTAATCCAGGAGCGAGAGAAAGACGCGTTTAGACGTTCTTTCTCCGGCCGGCCATCAACATCTCTCGTCCGTGTCATAAACACGTGTGCCATCTGCAGTAACCGCGCAGATAACTTCATCGGATAGTGTACCGTAATAGAGGACACTAAGGGGTGATGCGTGCATGGTCGAGAAATGGTGGGAAATTTACTACTGTGCGATCTGATGAGAGCTCAGCCTCTTTATTCCTGGAAGGCAACGTGTGCTGAAAGTAATGGACAATGTAAATGGAATTGCCAAGTTGTTCCATGGACACAATGATTTGAAGTAGTAAATCCCCGACTTTCCGAACTCAGATTTAAAAATAAATCGTTTTAGGGACTGCACTTCCTGGAACCGTGAACTGTGGTTCCCTATTTAACGAACTCGGATACTATGAAACAGTGATATTCCCGTCAAGATTTTTGGAAACAGTGATAATTGGTTAGAGCGGGATTCTTCTGTAACTGCTAGGGGAGAATGAGTCGGGACAATTTATGTCATAATTTGCACGGTGATGGCTTAAGGACGTTGCCAATCTGGAGCCCCGGCGAAAATTATTATACGAAATTACATGTTCAATTAAATTAGGTGTGGCTCAGCACCTATCTAACCTTCATGTGTGTCACCAGTGACTTTATTGATCATCTCGGTGCGGTTCACATTGCTAGAGGACTTTTAAGGTAGCATTTATTATTGAGTGTCCGAATTAGGTAACAAATTTGCTATAAAAACATATATTAATCAGTTCGTTGTGATTTTTGAAATTAATATATTGAATGACAGACTGAAATTTATAAAAAAATATATTAGTCTTATTTGTTAAATTCTGATACGATGGTAGATAACGTACGGAATTTAGTTTCGTATTCAAGCATAACTTATAGGCATCCATCCTAATCGACAATCGAACCTGGCAACGCCCAGAAAGACTCGTAACAGTTTCGACGCACAATTCCGTGACGGATTTTAAGGCGTTTAAGTGCTCATTAAAATAATCACATCAGCAATCTAATATTTAACAGTTTTATGTGGCAAATACATGCCTTACTAACACTTCAGATGCACGACAGAGCGCATCAAGTCGGTACACATTGAGCAGCGCTAGGATTCTTGAACCAGTCTCCCATGGGCCGTGATAGTCAAGGGTCACGCTGCTATTAGTTCTTATTGTAGCAAATCGACACCTCGCCATGACAGATCATCGAGTTGTAGAAGGGAAAGTGCACTTATTACCGCAAAACAGCAAACTAACAGTTCGCGTGGTTATAAAATTGGTATCGTTGTAATCAGAAGAAATGCCACTATTTCCTAAAAACAAAATTTTGATTGAGATAAGATTTTTTTTGTTTTGTTTTACAGTGTACCAAAGATGTCGCTAATTTTCAATATCAAATCCTTTAGCTTCAACAAATAAAAAAAAAATAAAATTAGTCGTTTTATGCATTTATAACTTTTAGCATGTAGCACGTGACATCGCATTTTAGTGCAACCTGTAAATCAATAAAATATTGTAAGTGTGTTGATTTCCCCTGAGTGTATGCAACTGTAACATGCAAATACCACTGGTAACGTCTACAAAACGAACATTATTTCTACGAATATAAAATTATGAGTTTCATACTTGAACAGGCTTAAGCTTATGTAGACAGTATTCCTTTGTGTTAGATAACAATCAGAGACGTCGTGTCCAACCTAATTGAGGTTACTTTGTAGTGAATTTATACATATTCCTACCCAGGACTAAACGTAGTCAAGGGAGAGTTAATCTTAATTAATATTATATTTAATACCCTTACCTAGGACAGCAAACAAACAAGCTATCTACGACGTGCAGTTGGGCTTCATTAGAATACTGGGACCAGTAAAATCCGCTCTAAAATTGTAGGTTTCAAAATTTTCCACAGAATATAATTTTTTTGCCAGTCTCTATTTGGAAAGTATACCAAGCAAAGCCAGAGGGAAAAAAAAACGAATTATAGATAACTCTCGTCCCCTGAGATCATTAATTTAAAGTCGGAGTTCCTTTTTTTTTCCGTAATTTTTTCTCTCCCCCCCCCCCCCACTCGCGTGGTCCGACTGACCTATGCCCCAGGCGGGCCAGAAGAGGGGTTTGCGGGAAGAGAGGGGAGGGATCATTGTCCGTGGTCACCCAAGTGGATGTAATCGCACACCGAGCGTCCGGACTCGGTCGTTAATCCCGGGTGTGCGGTCGCGCGCCGTACTGGCCATCTCGTGTCCTACAACTAACCCCCCTACCCTCCTACACTTGAGTCCACCTTAACCTCGTACAACAGTATGTTAATCCCTCCCTGGACGCCGCGGACTCAGAGGGGCACTCGCCTAATGACCCCGCGTCGCAGGCCGAGTCACAGATTACGCGGATGTGCGGTTGTTTGAGCAAGAGCAAGTGTTTCCGCTGCATGTTCATAGCATGGCCTCAGTTTTCCTTCACTGGTAGAGACCAAAAAAATTCGTTTTTTCTTTTAGGAGCAAGCTAGAATCCCAGCAACTACAGGTCTGTATCACTTTCACAATTTGCAGTTGACTTACTCGACACTTTCTGGAAGTAGCTGAGCCAATAATAAAACTGTAACTGAATAGTCAGGTCTATTTCACTGTCAGCGAGCAGCTAATAAACAGCTGCTATCAGATGCAGTACACATATATTCTTGGAGGTTAGCCTACAGGTTAGTGAACCCGCGAATTTTTCCCGCCTCTCGATATTACTCGTATTTTGGCGGTTGAATTGCAATTGAATGCACGTTCCAGAACCAGAGAATTTCTGCGACTCCGGTTAACAGTAGTGTTTGCAAACGCACTGCAAATGGTTTGCTGTCGTATACAGTTTTTGGCTATCTGAGTAGTGAGGTAGGTTACAAGGTTTGTTTGCAAGGAAAGACTGTTCGGTAATTTACGTTTGTGTATCAGGTAGACCTGGATTTGTAATATCTCAAGTAACTTAAATGTAAATCACGTTATAGCGCGCTATTTCCAGATTAGCACACAAAACAATTATTTAAAGATAAATTTTGTAATTCCCGACCGACTCGGGTAATTTCGGCAACAAAGTATCATTTTCACACTTGCTTGTAAATGCACATGTTCACTTGTAAACAGCCTATTACCGATTCAACCGCGAAAATAAGCCTTTTGTTACTGCTAAATGCAGTACAACGAAGCTGTCGTAAGAAAACGTGGGACACGTTATTGATACCAGCTCTTGCCGATAGAAGCGCTGTTCCTTCTGCAGTAACGTATTAGGTTGGCTTTACATTGACGCGACGAACGCGACGCGATGGGCGTGATGCGACACTAAAAATTCTCCTTATTGCGGACACTATTTCGACCACGCGACAAACAAGAAAACCGGTAAATTTAATATCCCCTTGCCGATATATACTGACCTCTTGTACGACGGACATTGATGTTCACATTATTTAATTAGGTTTCTGTTCGTTTGTTATAGTTTACATTTTCAATACCCACTCGCATTCCCACATGTAAAAATAAAGTATCAAATACACGTTTACTTTACTTAAGACATGTTATGATATTCTTATAAGAATAAAAAAAATCTTTCGTAAACTAAATAAATACTTACTACCAACTCACGAATTTCACTAACATTTGAGTTTTTTTTTTTTCTAGCTTTGCTACTCCCGCGACGCGAATGAAATACAAATACTTTCTATGTTCATAACTGGCGTTGCTTCCGCGATTTTAGTCGAGCTGACGTCACAGAAGCCTTTATGCTGATTGGCTGACCAGTTATTTTATTCCTGTCGCGTCCAACGCGCTAATGTAAAGCCAGCATTAATCCATGGCAACGTTAGTTTTGGAGCAAGTTTAGAGATGAATTCAACTGTAAACGTAATTTGAAAATACATGCTTCTTCTTCAGTGAAACAGTTGAGCTTTAAACTATGAATAGTTTGGAATTTTTGTTTCATTCGTATGTAAGTTATGAAGTCAAGTTCCTCGCATAATAATCAGGATTTTCAAGGAATTATTTTAAAATTCGAAATTGACATTTCAATAAGACATTGTAATAACTATACTAAATTATTAGTTTTGCTTTTTGATACGCATAGTAACACCTTCAAGCTTACGGGAAAGTCAAGTCTCTTAATGTTCAAGTTGCTCGTAACCACTAGCACGGTTTAGATTTCGCTGTACGTTTTCAGTTCACGCAGTCAATTTCATACCTCACGCTTCAACAATAGTAAAAGTTTTCCATATTATCCTCCTACAATATTTGATACTGACTCAATGAAGTTACTCTACGGGTACAACCATTCTGAGACGTCATAAAGTAACACGGTACATGAATATTATGACAGAAATAAAGACAGCAGTGTAGTTCGTCGTCAATACTTTAAGTATATGTTTCGCCATGTCGACGTTACCATGAACATTTCGTGAGAGAGTATGTAATCAGCTCGCTGGGAAATTGTCAAGGGATAATTTTCACAGCTAACTGTGCTGGAGTCGGCAAGAAGGTTATAAAATAAGTGATTAAAACAGAACTAACGTTGGTCACGATTGATACAAAAAATTCACTTGTTTAATTTATTTTTTCGATAGACAAAAACACTATCGGTTTTTTTATTTTCAAAATAATAAAATAGTTGTTACTATCACGAAGGTTTTGACACCGGAAATTACATTTTATTTATAGCCCCCTTACCGAAATAGATGGCTCAGGGTTAAAATAAGTACTTTCGAAAACCTGATTACTTTAATTTTTCTTTCAGATAATTTGTATTTGCGTGCCAATTTCATTAAAAAAACCATTCGCCCTAAATAACAATCAAATCAAAAATCAAATAGATTGTACCGTCATCAAAAGGCAATGTCAGAGGTTAGAAAGAAAATTGCTATTTAATTGTTATTCAAGACAATACGTTATTGGAAAGTTCTCACTTTATCACAATTCACCTGTATAGGTCGTTCGGGATAAAGTGAGCACTAAAGATTTAACATTCGAAAAAAATCACTAGCCGTTACTGCGTATAATTTAACATCAACAATAGTTACCTTACTGTTTGCATTGTTGGATGCGAATTGCAGTAAATAGTTCCATGTATTTTCCTATTTAAATACAACAATACTGAAATATAAACAAATTAAATCACCATATTGGTGTTTTATATAATTAATACATTTTGTTTTTATCAAAATATATAGGTTCATACCGACTACACAATTTGTTTTAAACGCGCAAGCATTAAGTGACGTGTCCAGAGAGGCAAGACACTTCCCGTCGTTAGCCGTTACGCGCGGAAAGATACGATATGGCTGCAAATATAATTTATCAGGGCTTTTCTGAGTGCTCACTTTATCCTGAACCGTCAATATCAGTGCTACTAGCAGCAGAAATTGTCACTTGCCAAACTAATAACACTGAACTTCCCAACTTTAGGTAGACTGAACAGTAACAATGGTACTCACCACCATGTAAGACGAGGAGGACGACGAAGACTCCCTCAGCTGACGGTGGTAACTCCGAGGTCGCAGGGCTTCAGCCATGTCACTTCTTTGTGGCAGAGAACGCACCCGCACCTCACACGCACACCATCTGCAAACACACCAACACAGGCTCTACACAAGCTCCATACAGTACAGCGTGACGAAACACTTCACTAGCAAACATGCATTGAATTAAATTGGCATTTCGGTCAGCGCTGGAGGTGGCCGCCTAGATGGGCATATTTTGCGCGTTCGAGGCTTACAAGTGCGGAAGTCAACGAGCTATATAGTAAACATAGAGGGGCGGAAACAGCAATCTCCAAGGCTCTGAGGCGAAGCCCAATTGAACGTGGTATTTTGACCCTACATAAAATTACGGACTCTTATATCCGGTCGAGAGACGAGAGTGATTATGCTAATTTAAACATTATTACAGTATAATATATTACAATAATTATTGGCATTTATTCTTGTGTTTAGCGGGAATATAGTGGAGCTATAAAGTAACGGATTTTATGCGAACATATGACGGATTTTCAACATAATGTTGGCCACACTGCTGTTCGCAATGTTTTCTTGGGTCAAAACAGCCGTTCAATTGGGCTTCACTTTGGAAGCGTTTCTACCCCTCTATGTTAACTATATAGATCGTTGGCGGAAGTGGTAAGGGCAACAGACGCCCTAACATTTAGGCGCAAGTAAGGTTACTACTACATGTTAGAAAGAAAATACGTTTTCTTATGGGAGAGCTTGGCACAGGGAAAATTTCTTCCACTAGTTTCGCTACAATCGCTAATGTAGCAGATAAATACGAAACAGTAGTAAAATGAAATTTAAATAAACTTGGAAATGGTAGAAGTAATTTAATTTAATTTTGAAGTGAAAAGAAACCGATTTCGCGTTTTAAATTATCAACTTAATGTAACTTAAAATTCAGGAAAGCTCTGTGATTGGTCAGTTTGCACTCATTACCGACACCAGCGCTCAAGCGGCATAAATTTTCCCTGCGACAAACTTATAACATTGATCTTTCTAACCTGTAGTAGAATTAACCTAAGCGCAAGTCACTGAACTGATGTGAAGTTTTCTCGTCGACAACTTGCCTATATTATACATTCAGAGAGGACCCTGTAATTTGATTACGTATTATTAAAAGTAAAGGTGTACTGTACGTTCCTATATATTTTATATTTGATACTGCACCAAGATAGAAAAAAAAAAACATTTTCGCCATTTTCGGCTGCTAGTAAATGTGCTTTAATGAGAAGTGGTGAACCTGAAATGGATATGCATGCTTGTAAGCATGTAACGTACTTTGACTGTTATTTCTAAGCAGATGTATCGCTCATGCGCGTTGAGCAGTTTTCGAACAAACTTGTATCGAACGAAGTTCTTCACGTCGCTCAGCTGCCAGGGTGGGCGGCCCCCTCAAGGGCGCTTCTTACCCCAGAGTCCTCGCGAGAACCAGAATGGGTAGTTAATTACATGTTAAGTTATGTTAAAAAACAACTCAGTACATGTCGAACTTACATGTACCACGTGCCAACTGCAATGTCCGCCATGTTTCCATCATTTTTCTAATATTTTGTTCACATCACAATACATTTTTTGTTACTTTAACAACCGCTAATATTATATATATATATATATATATATATATATATATATATATATATATATATATATTAGAATAGGCAAACATTAAACCTGGAAACATTTTTTTTTGTTCAGAAACTGAAAACGTCGGTTAAGTCGTAATGGCTGTGTTTTGGCTCAGTAATAACCTAATCTCAACATTTCTAAACACCACTTCGTTGCGTGAAAATCCACCATAGCAAAATAATTCGTACATACTAACACAGTAAGATCTGATCTAACCACCAAAGAGATAACAGATAACGTCTTCGAAAGACGAGCCGGATCTTCATAGCTTTAACAACAAATAGATCGTAACTATAAATAAAACTCGCACTTTCAATACTAAAAAACGCGATAGGAAATTGATAATTTACACTTATATTTTCTTGGTAAAATATTTTTTTTACATCAACGCGCACTTTATTTTTCCTTTTTCTTGTTTAAACATAGTCTGATTTCAAACTAGTCGGGAAACATAAAAAGTGTTTTTCGAGCTTCGTTGGAAGGATTTTATCTTACTCCTAGGGGCACATTACCATTGTGTACCAAGTTTTAAGACGTGAAATTTCAGAGTTTTTTTTTTTATGTATCTCAACGAAGAAACAAAGTTATATCAGTGGTTTGTAGTAATTTGTTTTCAGATTTGAAACCCGTAAATCCGGCAGCCGAATAGCTTACTATGTTTCTTTTATTTCTGTTCACAAAATATTTTTTAATTTAACAATATATACTGTTTGTATATTGAACATAATTGAATTATTTATAAAGAAAGCGAATCGATTTAATGTAAATCTCACTATACTATTTGTGTATATAAAAGATTCACCTTACTTAATTTCTTCTGGACTGAAACTCAACATCACTGATGACTTATTACCGTATGTTGGAGAAGGTCTGGAACTAAAATTCACGTGTCAGTGGTCTGATTTGATATTGCTGAAGTTTGTGAAAGGTTGTATAGATTTTCAGTGTCAACGCAAAACATATATGTTGATTTCACATTTGATTTATTTACACAAAATTCTTCTTTGTACATAGGATTGTAATGCGAAGCTTAAGTGCCGAAGTAAGTTAATGCTGATACGTAAAATCGAGTGCATATCTCTGACTTACTGAATGAATTTTTGTTGCTATGTGTGAACAGGACTTTTTAATTCTGATGCTTTAATTACTTCAAATTTTCGGTAACATCCCTCAGTTCCTTACATTGAAGGACATTTGAACACTCGGCTGTATGTGCCAACGCTTTTATCTCCAGGTGTTTATCATAACGACTCTCGCTAGGCACGAATAGATGCCATAGGCCTACTTCTGTGACGAGGACAACCAGTACGATGGACGTTCCAGTTGTATTTACGACGTAATGACCCCAACATTTTAATGCTGAGATTGTAACACAATATTCATCAAGATATTCTGTTATGCATTCTTTCAGTATATTCTGCAAAAAGATGTATTGTAAAATATATATTATAACGATATTCTACACCTATTGGCGCGCCACCAAGGTGATTCTGGTTCGACTCCCGGCGGAGTCAGGCTCCGGGCTCTCGTAATTGGGAATTGTGTCAAACGATGCCACCACGGGGATCTTCGGTTTCCCTCGTCCCCTTATACAGGCGATGCTCCATACATCATGTCACCCCTCACCAGCGCTAAAGATGTTAAGGGCTGAACAAAATTGCTTTAGTCATAATATCGGCGTTAATGTTCGGTGTACCAGACGCCAGTGGTGGATCCTGCGACGAGTTTAAGGGGGCCATGCCTTATGAAGTATGTATATTATACCCGTAGTCAACGTGGGGGCCTTTCACCCGGAACATTTTGGATTTTAAGTTGCAAAATGTTGCTATTTGAAGAATTTTTGAAACTAAATATTGAATTACAGGTATATGAAATTATGACATTTTTTAGGATTATGGTTTTATACCGTCATGTCAGAGCTCGGGGAGGGTGGGAGGAGGCATGCCGCCATGGCATGGAACCGCGCCTACCAGACGCCTTGTATGCATCCAGTTGCGGAGTACGCCGCACACGACTGTAGTAAAAGTTGCCTATAAAACAGGCGTTTATAGTTGTTCCTTGAGAAATTATTGCAGCCCAAGAAGAATTAAATTCATAACAATTCACATTAATTTGTGAGCTAGAGATTTGCTTCAAAGACACGAACTGAATATGTGACTGCGATGTGTTCCAGTTACCAGGACAGCAACGGCTGCACTCTCCTCTTCAACCGAACATCGTCTCAGTTAAATTTACACGGAATTAATTTTTTACGTAGTTAAAACTATGTAAGTTTACTAAAAAAAATTCAAAGTAATCATTTTAACCAAATATATCGTCGTACATAAATTGCTTCATCCCAAATTATTCATTAGTTACATTAAATTGAAATATATATTAATTCTTTTTTAAATATATTTTTTGGCATTGTAATTTTTTTTATAATGAGTTGAGACAAGAAAGAGTAAATTTTGGCTAGAAAAAAAAGACAGCAATTGTTTAAGAGAGCCCTTCCTACCTTTTAGGCCTATTTTACTTTACGTGAAGTTACGGTAAAGTTTATCAAAACAATTACCAACAACTCAGATTTATATATTTGTCACGTTAGTACAAAATTTTTACGGTCACTACCAAATTGTGTTTTATTTCCACCAGTCTAGGAAAATGTGATGATTTCGTTGAATGAACGCATTCACAACGTGACAACCAGATCGATAAGTAGAAATCACGCAACTTCGCGGGCGAACAACCAGACGTATTTTCCAACCATTGTTCACTATATTAGACCAAGTTTCAATAAATTTGGACAATTCTGAGTGGACCTACTGTTTACATGATGTCGTATATGTCACAGTGCCAGGCAAAATGTACTGTACTAGCGGAAAAATCAACATCCTATAATAAATTACATATTTTTAGTTTTGTTGGTACTGCATTAGGCGTGCGATATGTCGAATTCATTTGATTTTAATTCTGTATTGTGCATTTAAATTCCCGTTGTGGTGAATTTTTTTTCTTGCAAAATATTTTCTGTGAACTTATTGGCGATGATGTCTTTCTAATCTCAGCTTTATTGAGCTTTATATATACTGATATTGCGTCAAACACGTACATCACATAACCCGTGAAAGTTGTATACAATATCTAAATTCACTGAGTTTCAGGACAACAGGACAGGGACAAAGATTATGAACCCAGTCCCTTAAGACCAAATGGCACAACCAGGCCGATAGAAACACCTACTTAACATGTGTGATCTTCAACAAATAGGTTTTCTTACGTTCCAAATTATTTTTCTGTACTATTTCATACGTATAGGCCTGCGCAAAATAGACAGATATTCCCAAGCAAAATGCCTATCTTTGTACTTCGATCTTACAATGTCAACACCCAAAACACAAATCTGGTCTTCCGATTGAGAGAAACTTGGTGAACGTTGCTATAGGTTGGTGGTATTTCTAGGATATACCTGGTTTCTCACACGCCTGCATTCCACCACTGCTCTATACTCACTTTCTACTCCCTAGCGCACAAGCCCTTACCAAATATCTCCACATTACCTAGTAAACTTGAAACCAGCATAAAACACCAACTCAAACGTTTTCTTCAGTTTACTTGTTAGATGAACTAATTGTTTAAAAATATGTTTTCTGTATAACGTCACAAACACGTTATCGCTGTGTAACGTTTGACGTGACAACGCACTGTTAAGGCAATATACACTATACTAATCAGGGTTGCTACAGAATTTCTAGATCAAATTTCCCTGACTTTTCCAGGTTTTCCAGACAAAAACTACGGATTTCCAGTCTTTTTTGTGGAATTAAAAATCACGATAATTTAACTTAAAGTATTCAAATAAGTTAAATTTGCATGATTGTTCTAAAAAACTTTTTATAAATGAACCTACTAAAGTTACTAATGTTCGACACACTCAGCCAGAGAACTGTAAAACGTTATAATTAACTGGGATTATTTTTTTTAAAGTGAATCGCTGAGATAACATTTTCATAAAGTGGATGGTTGTGCAATTGTCCAAAAGTCAATCGCTAAGCCTGCTGCCATGAAGATGAGACTCCAGTCCAGAAGTCAAGCTAGTCAACTAGACAATGACCACAAAAGCCTGCAAACTCCTACTGCTAAGCCTACAGTTTGTTCAACAATTTTGAATTTCCAGTCACTAGAAGCCATTTCCCTGACTTTTTCAGGTTTCCCCTGTTTTACAGACCTGTAGCAAACCTGATAATGTACACAACGCAACATTTACTAGTACTGGTAATTAAAAAATTACACTGAACACAAATTTCCTTACGAATACACACAAAAATATGAACAATCCATTTACTTTAGGCGAGCATGACATATACATTTGTAAAATAATAATAATAACAAAATCAATAAATTGAGGAAAATGGGGAGTGGAGTGTGCTGTAAATAATTTTAAGATATGCGATTTGGTAAGTTCTCTTGACAGGAGGATAAACAGGCTTGTTTTCTAATCCACTGGGAAATAAATGGCCAATTCTTGTAAGCCGCGGCACGGAATTTATCGACCCTCAAGACTGCAGAAGTTT
Source organism: Medauroidea extradentata (assembly GCA_003012365.1). NCBI lineage: Eukaryota > Metazoa > Arthropoda > Insecta > Phasmatodea > Phasmatidae > Medauroidea > Medauroidea extradentata. The sequence continues at coordinate 9,066 of PNEQ01086946.1, read as the reverse complement.
GCGGGAGTAAAGGTGCTATGGGTGGGGTAGGGAGACAGTTCTTCCACCGCTGCATATTTGAGAAATGGCGCTCGAAACTTGCGAGAGCAAAGGCAATCCTGCAACGAGCTGAGGAGGGATGCGGAAGGGGGGCTCTCTGTTTCTCTTCTGGCCCGAGGAGAGAATATGAAGGATGAATGTAAAAATGCTGATGATGTCCCAGTTTGCTATATGGGCGTCGTCTTTTACGACAGGCTTGTTACATACAAAGCACAGGATGCGCCTCAAGTAAGTTACAGCTTTCTTTCGTCTGGCCGGGTCAACCAATTTCTTCATTTTTTCACGATGCGACAAAAACTATTATAACTGACCCACTCTTAATTTCAACTAAACACATTAAAGTGAGTTTCTTTTCACGACAAATCATTGGTAGAGATGATGGTGTATCGCGAAAGATTTTTGTGCCAACCTACCCTTGAAAACACTGCAGTTTCTTGTGACATGTATGACTGTGTAACATACGTCTGACACAACGTTGCTGTCTGAATACCAATTATTGGTATCAAATATTGCAATACCGGGATTCTTATTGGCTCAATCAAATAGGGCAACAGCTCTGCGTGCAATCTTTTCATTAACTGAACGTACACTGAAATCCAGAAAACAGTCAAATTTTCCCGCGATAAACCATCATCTCTAAGCATACATATATATACATTTATACACATACATACATACACACACGTTTATTCCCTATGCTTAGAGATGATGGTTTATCGCGGGAATATATATATATATAGAAAGAGAGAGAGAGGGAGAGAGGGAGAGAGGGAGAGAGAGAGAGAGAGAGAGAGAGTCAGGACATTGCATGTAGTGATAGGTAGATAAATGAAAAATTCGTGGCTTCACTGGCCTGTAGGCTAGACTCCAAGAATATATGTTTACTGAAGCAGACAACAGATGCTATTCGCTGACACAGTCATATCGCAAGTCTAAGTCTGCATTCAGTCGCTTCTTCATAACTGGCTCAGGTCTTTTCAAGAGGTTTCAAATGGGTCAAGAGCCGATTACGATCGTGACACTAACCTACAGTTACTGGATTCTAACGTGTACACAAAACAAAACGCGAATATTTAAGTGATTGCTTACAGATAGGGGAATTCGCAAATTCAATAGACTTTAGCTTGCAATGCCCTATGCCAACTCAAGCCACCCCGTATAACCGTCATTGTCTGGTGTTCCAGTGAGTAGCAGCTAACTGGCAAATGGTCGGGGATTAAGTACACACATACATACAGGTAATTGAACTAGGTAATATTTTCCCCTTCTCAGAGAACAGTAAGTGGAAATTGTTATTTAAATGCTTAAATTTGTTCGTAAAGCGAATATCAGGAGTAATTATGTAGTAAAAATTACATGAAAATCAAATGTATTCACACGAAATAAAAAAAATAGGCTACTTCATTTTTTCTTTTGCGAAATTTCTCACAGTTAGGTCGGTTAATATCAACTAGTTATTTAAAGAAATTTGATTTTTAAAGCAAATTTTCATAGTAGCGTTACTTCGACTATACTCGCTTTACAGACAGTTCGAAAACACATTTTCGACAAAAGGGAGAGAGAGAGAGAGAGAGAGAGAGAGAGAGAGAGAGAGTAAAAAGGGGAAAAGACCTTGAAGATTTGAAAATAATTATAGCGCTGGGTGATAATATTAGTTTCAAAACAAATTTTATCCCCGTACGTGCCAACATTTACCATATAGCGGTGTAGTAAAACCTCAAAACTTGTGTGGGAATAATTCTGAGCAATTAAGTGTATGTGAATGATCGCGTACCATACAAAGTAAATATATTATTTGATTATAGTGTTTTCACCAGACGCTATGTAAATTTCAACATAGTTTCTGGATGTGCGTATCTATACACAATGACAGTAAATATAATCGAAGAAAAACAGTACATAAGAAGATAAACTCCTTCGGAAACAATCTTGAGGAATACGAGGACTAAGTTTTGTAAACACACAGGCTAAAATCTGAACGACTGAAAAGAGATAGTAAATAAGTAAATAAATAAAAAAACCTTCCTTCGGAAATTAGACGACCTAAAAACCGTATATGTACGATCAGGAATGCTGAGAAATTTGACAAATATTGTCCTTCGCGAAACGAAAATAATTTTGGAAAAGGGCATCACGTATGAAATTGTCTGTCGTGTCAATTTGTGTACGTTTTTGGTGTGTGTTGGTATTATTACACTTGACCTAAAATTCCTCACCCAAGACAACCATATAACCCAGAACACTATACACTTTTAAATCACTATTCGGTGCTGTATGGTTTGTTTGACTCAAAGGCAACCAGTTCAGATTATTATTACTTCATTCTAGTTGGATAGTCGCAAACACCCAATCCTTCACTTCTGGCCACTTAAATTTGGGTAAATTTACATTTCTATGAACTAAGTTTTCATGTTAAACATACGAAAGCTGAGTCTGCTATGGCAGAGGGTATATTGTAATAGTTCATTTAAAATCCGCTGTGTTTTATAGTAAATTTTGTCGGTTAATATTGTAAGACTTGGCAAGATATTTGAAAGTAATCTTTTTCTACTGGTTACGAAGAATATAAGTAAACCAAGCTAATGGTTATTGGTTTACTTTCAATCACATAACGTACGGAAAAGCGACACTCGACGGTATACGTGGCGAGCGCAGCATTCCATCACACTGGATGGAAAGAGGAGACTTGTCTTGACGGTCGCCCTGTGGCTCCTGCCAGTGTCGCGCACTCCACGAAGTTGTTGGCATGCCAATTTACCATATGAAGGGTAGTGCTAGGCACCCGTGCAGTGCTGCCAACTGTCGGTTCCCACACTTCGGGAGAGCAGCGAGGGGGCGAATAAGAGATGAAACGGCGCTGCCAACATTTGTCTCGGCGGGCGCGGAGGCAAAATTCATATGATGTCACGGCTGGTTCTCTTCGTCAGGGGTGGGGGAGGGGTTCGAGGCGGTTAACGTCTTGTGATGTGGTGGTAGAGGCGAGGGGAAGGCGACTTTTTTTTCCGAGGTTGGTTATTTTCCAACACGTCGCAAGCAATATACATCAGCCATTCTTCCTCCACAACATCCGTCCACCCCCTAGACGTCTTCCGCGATTCTTCACGACAAACCAACCTTAAAAAATATATCCACCGGCAGCGAAATCAAATCAACCGGTTGCGGAGAAATGTATTTCGTGATGGGCTTTCTTGTTCTTTCTGTTACCACATCTTACGTCTTCTTTCGCGACGATGGACAGTGCATAAACGATACAAGTACAGACAGAAATAAACTCTTGAGCCATATGCCATACACACAAATATACAAATTTCCCTGAAAATGAAAATTAATAAAGCAACATATAACTGCATTTGTTTGATTTCGGTTTATAAACTGATGTAAAACTAACCATTAACAAAAATCAAATCAAATACACTTAATAGTTAATTGTATTACCATATTATATATTATTTAATTCCTCAAATTAAAAAAAATCTTAATCTGAGCATGGTTGAATGTTCTTTATACTTGTGTCCCAAAAAAGAAGCACCGCACATAATAAAAAGGCATTTACACAAACTTACATAAATAAACTTTATTCTTAATAACATTTTTCACAGGTTCAGCATACTGCAATTTGCAACTCATACAAACACTGACTATACTGCTCCGTAACATATTTATTGACTAATGTAGGGCTTACCTCCAAGAAAGTATCTGGAAACATGCAGGACATATTTTCGAAAGGTTTACCATAAGCCTAAATTTAAAAATCACAAAATTAAAGGGACACTTGTTAATGTAGTTATTTTAACTCTTCCCATGGACTTTCATGCTTGTAAATCAACGCTAGTACAATCTACATCAGTTATTCTAAAAAAATTTAATAATTCGCGAAAAAACCAAGCAGTAAGAATAAGACTCAAAAATAATTTAAATTATGTTTACTAAAAACTGTCGTCAGATAGTGTCATATTGGCAAGAAATTATATTTTATAGACTAAATGGTTAGACGCATCACTATTTAAGCGTACTAATTGTAATATATGATAACCACTAACAATAAGGCCTGTGAAATAAAAAAATCAACGAAATCATTACGGCATGTTCCTCCAGTATGAAAGGGAGTCGTTTTAGTTTATTAGCTGTTCCGTTTATACTTCACATTTCCTACTGTAAGAGCAGATATCATAAAAACAGTGATCCACAATTTCCATAATGTAACACATAATGCGATTTTGAGCACTGGAGGTTAGTAGATGCAGAGCATAGGGGTCAGCTGCACTGGTTTCTGTAGCTATTGCGCGCAAAGAGTCATAAGCAATCAACGAACCATAGCTTTATGAATCTCACGTATATTCGTGAATATTCTACAGAAATAAGCGGGGTTCAATGTATTAATGATACTTTCCTGTGCACAAATGTTCACGGTTCTTATTACGCTCACAAAGTTTTCAACGGTAAATACCCAACGGACTCGTCTCCCAAATAGCTCCACAACTCTGTCCTGACAAAGAACTTCCCTCGCCAATTATTCGTAAAGTCGTCTCACAATGAAAGACTACTCCCGGCAGAGTTCCTCCCCCGTCTGATTATTAAACAGCTTTCTTTAATTCGCAACACTTCGCATCTCGAGCTACCGCCTTCCCTGAAAACTTTCCTACCTCCGCGGTCCCCGCATTCATCAAAGTTTGGAAATCCTCAACTGCGTGGGCGGCCCGGCCCGCCTTCGCTAAGAGGATTCTTCTCCCCACTTCTAAATTTCCCTCCATCCTCCCACCACCACTTAGAATTTGACACACGTCAAAAACAGACGAACCGGAGCAAACGAAGGGGGCAGAACACAGAAGCAATACTCTTCTCAAAGCCACTCGTGAAATACTAAGCGCTGACGTCATGCAGAATCGTGCGTTGGCTACGTGCAAAGATTAAGGCCATGCTCTCAAGTTTCTACATTTTTAGCAACATTAATTTTTTTACGTCTAAACGAGAGCAGATAGCAAACATCTGTTTCGCAGTTTTGATTAATATCTTTTTCTCCATTTTGGTTGATTTTTTTTCAAGGTAGCAGTATGGTTTTAGCTAATTATTAGAGATGACGGTAAATAGCGAAAATGTTTTGTGCCAACGTACCCTTGAAAACACTGTAGTTTCTTGCAACATATATGATTGGGTGATATACTTCTGACACGGCGTAACTGTCTGCAGACCAGTAACAGGCATCAAACATTACAATATCAGGATTTTTACTGGCTCAGTCAAATAGGGCAACAGCTCCAAACACGAACTAAAGCCAGTAACCTTCTGGTAAGCTGAACGTGTGTTGAAACACAGCAAACAGTCAAGTTTTCCAGCGATAAACCACCATCTCTACTAATTACGAAATTAACGAAATTCTGATTAGTTGACTTTTTAGTCGAAACCGAATAATTCCTTGTTTAAAAAAAATTACTACCACGGCAAAGATCATTTTAAACAAAACTGCATAACATATGTTTGATACCTACTCTGTTTTAAGTTTAAAATAATAATTACCGCAAAAACAATAGATACAAAAGAGTACCGCCTTAGTAATTTCCTTCATCTGCAGCCACGAGCTCTGTGTTAATATCCCGGCTGCTAAACACAAGAGAACACGCATAATTAAATAGTATAATTCCATTTTCCAGACTAATTATCAATGGAATAACTCAATCGTATATTAGACAGATTAATTATTAATGGACTAACTAAATCGTGTAATTTATTTACCACTAATTATTACAACAAAAATTGGTAAACAATTCAAAACAACATAGTCATAACCATAAAAATACACTTTTCTATATGACATATGAAATAAAAGTTATTTTTATGTGAATTTTCTGCGGAATGACTCTGCACGCCATATTATTACCTTGAGCGTTGAAATCACCCAGTATCCATCTGCGAAGTATTTCCAAGTTACCAATTTCATATACGAGTATTAGTGTCGTGAAACTTATATGGCAACACCTATCAATCATTCGTACTCACGTTCATGAGATTTATTTTCGCGATCACTAACGAATAAGAAAATTAGTTACAGGAGTAATTTTAATGTCGAAACTGATGGGAACATAATCACCATCATCACCTCCGTGTTTAACTAATCAAACGTCAAGTTTTTGCTATGGTCGCTGACTATAACACGCGGTTGACAACAAAACAATGGCACTTGCTGATACCTTGAAATTGATAATATTGATTGGCTTATATGTCAATTATTTAAAAATAAATACTAAAATCTAGTTACTACGTATATGGCGCTATGACTCAATCAAATCACAATTATATGCCAAGTATTGTTTATTTGTTCATCAAGTGCCATTTTAGGTCAGGTAACTCGGGAGAAGATGCAATACTCAAAAGAATTTTATAAATCCATAATAAATAATGTGCAAATGTACAAAATATTGCAACAGGAAACTATTTTCGTTGGACAATTGTTTAAGTCAGTAATGAACTGTACGCATCTCTTAAAAAAAAAGGCTAAATAATAATTACAAAACGTAAAAACCTGCATGACTGGAATCTTCCCCGAGTTAGCTTATTATTTCCACTATTCATTAGCTTAAATAATCCAAATACATTATACGTAGTCTATCTACGACACTCTTGATCGTACGAACAATTTTCGTACACGAATCTCGTATACGAAGGCGGAGCTGGTGTTCAGGCATACTATAACGGTAGCTCACAAGTGAGTGAGAGCTTTTGGTCAGTGCTTAACATCGAGGTCTCCAGCGCTGATGGAGGATGACATGAGGTGAGTATGGAGCGAGCGACGCCGGAATGAAATAGCGGGGGAAATGCGAGATCCCCGAGAAAACCCGCTGACCAACGGCATCATCCGGCACGATTCCCACATGCGAAAATCCGGGGACCGACCCCGCCGGGAATCGAATCCGGATCGCCTTGGTTGGAGGCGAGAGGTCTGACCCCCCTGGTTTTCTCGGGGATTTCCCGTTTCCCCCGCACCTCTCATTCCGGTGCTTCATCATCGAAGGGCATCCTTTAACGTCATCCCTCAGGGTACGTAGATTGCCTACGGGCTCCCATTAATAACATCTGCATTCGGGTTGAGATACCCTGGGCCTCTTGTATTCTCCTCATATTATATTTATAGAGACGGAAAACATTCGCGGGTTCATTGACCTGTAGGCTAGACTCCAAGAATATATGCTTACTAATGCAGATAACAGATGCACGTAGGCTACTCGCTGACGCAGTGATATCTCATGATTGGGTCTGCATTCAGTTTCTTCTTCATAACTGGCTCAGGACTTCTCAGGAGGTTTCAAATTGGTCAAGTCCCAATTACGAACGTGATGCTAACCTAGAGTTGTTTGAATTCTAATGTGAGCACAAAACAGAACGGGAATTTTTCAGGCCCTTATGTATTTATTTAACAGAAGTCAGACGAACACACAGTAACTTGCAGTCCAGTCTCCTGGCATAGATAACACGATATGTGCATGTACCCTTCCTGTGATGTTTAGACGAGCCAAATGTAGGCGTTCAATTGTCCTTTCCGTTGCGCAAGCGTTGCGAAACACAGTTCCACTCACAACGCCGTTCAATATATGCGTCTTTCCATCTCCCCTACCCTCCTGGTGACGACTTTTGTCAAAACATAGAACATAAGATGCTGAAAAATAACTGTACTAATCAAATAATTTCTCTCCGCCCTGGCGTGCACCATCTCTGCTACTTTCAAAACCCTTTCGGAATTTTCGCCAATATTAATTTCCACGAGTTCCCCGCGGGAAAATAATTTATCACGAATGCAGTCGAGAGGAGTCGAGAGGCAAGAGGAAGCGTCTTTTGAAGTTCCTACGAGTGTTCGCAGTGAAAGAGAGCTTACCGCCATTAGGAAGCTACCTATTTCATGGCTGAACCATTGTTTCACACACAACATTAATTTCCACTTTTGAAAGACTCTGCATTTTTTTCCACCCCCGTACGACGGGGTTAGGGGGGTGGGAGCGGGAAACAAAAGAAGGTCGACTCGCAGTGACTAATGGCGGGGGTAGAACACGGGCTGTCATTCTTGCGAGGAATATGCAGTCGTCCCGACCCTCTGGTGGAGAAGTGCATGAGCGATGTGGGAGGAGACAGTTGCGCACAATGGATGATACTCGCAGGCTCTTATCTATTGTGCTCGTGCCCCCCGCGTCTGCAGACACCGCAGCCACAAAGCCACCACTTCTGGGCCTCTTATTTCACCGTCTACCAGTTATAAAAAAAAATCCCTCGCGTAAACAACTTTGTCGCTTCGAAAAAAAAGTGCACGGCGAAAACAAAACAGAACCATATTCGCGTGTAAAGCGATGCCTTTGCTTTCTGACGCGGGTCGCGGAATGAATCTTCCCAGGGCCGTGCTAACAGGAAGAGGAGAGGTGGAGATACTCTTCCCCAATTTGAACCGGGTTTGGGGGGGGGGCAAATTATGTCTCTCTCGCCCCCTCCCCTTTCTCACCATTTTCTCACATTTACATTTCAGATTTACAATACTTCATATGTAGGGGAAAATGTAGATGACTACACCCAAAGCACTAGGTGTCAAATCACATCCCAGAAAAGTTGGCACGGCCCTGAATTTTTCTGACACGGTCGAAGCAACAGCCATTCTCCAATTACGACGTGTTCATAGCAAAAAACTTTACCAATGCAATGACGACTTGTTGTGTACATATACAGTTCTTGCATTGTGCGTGTGTGTGATATCACTCCCAGACCTCATCACTACCCATCATGCACCTGCATCAAAGTTCAGTAGAAGACAAGATGGCGACGTCGTAAGTGTGTAAAGTGATGCTGTCTAAGCGAACGTGTATTTTAATTTAATTTCCGGGTATTATGTTACACGTCTCAGACATTTTGGTCCTCCGGGCCGGATGTTTCTGCGGAAACACCGAATGGCAAAGTCGGTCGTGATAATTCAAGCTCGCACGGTGCGTGTGTGTCGTCTCGTTGTGTACTGTTTTGGCGCCATCGTGGACTCTACTCACAAAAGAAGTCTTTACT